>JAOTIZ010000001.1:24637635-24652038 GCA_027123425.1 Erythroxylum panamense | reverse complement strand
ATGAGAATAACTACCATTAGCAGTTATTCTTGCATGCGGATTGTTTAGACCCATCATGGGTGGAAGAAAACCATCATTAACTGTGGCTCCCTAGATGTAAAAATGCAATTGTAGTCATACAAACAAATGGCTGATTCTTTAATTTTACTTTTTCTGAATTAGATGCAAGAAATTGGCTAATTATAATTTCATTTTACCTGCAGAATGGTCCATAATGCAGCCAAAATGGAAACGATTAGACAAAGGAAACCTCCAAGGATCCAATCTGATTGCTTTGACAGAAGAAGAAGCTGGTGATGGGATCCTGAAGTTGAAGTCATCCAGATTGCAGGGCCTTTATATAGAGTCACAAGAAATGCTCCTGCTACGGATAAAACTGCTCCAAGTGACTTTGCTTGGCTGGTTGATCTCCTTAAATCGAGAGCTTCCATCCTGAGTTATTCCAAAATCATCAGACTACTAAACCTTGTAGACCCATGTTGATGCCATAATCGTACCTACACTCTACAGACCTGAAAATGACTGCAAGCAGGAAAGTGAAAATCGGTATAAGGTTGGCCATTGCAGACAAAAGAGTAGGGGAGCTCAATTTGATGCCTGTTGAAGACAGAATCTGACCAGTACTCCTGCACCAGAACTACACTCTTCAGCTTGAATCGATCACAAAAATTCTCACAAATTCTATTAAGTTCTCTAACATATCTTACCCTATTAAGGCCAAAAGGAAGAATCTACAGAGAAGTGGAAAAGTGAGAGGAGCTCTTCTCCGCCTGAAAACAAGAGGTTTAAAATCCTGTAAAGGAGTGTAACTAACCTAACCAAATATGGAAGCAAGGAACAGGGTTTTTTAAGATGGAAGAAACATAAGAACCTGTGGAAGATGAAGTAAGGAAGGAGGATTATGGTACCAAGAGCATTGGAGTATACAACAGAAACAAACTCGCTCATTCCTTCAACTAAGGCAGCTTTGTTTATAATGTACACACCAGCGTCCGTAAAGTCCAGTGTCAACATTGCTGCGAAGGGTACTACTTCCCATATCCAAGAAGCCATGTCCCCTGTCCTATCTCAAATTCCCGGAAACCTTCAGGCAGCAAGGAAAGAGAAGGAGAAGGGGTTTCTAGTTGTAAAAGGTCAATGGTTGTTTAACAGTGATGAAACTATAAAAAAATGGGGGTTAGCTAGGCTCCATTATGGAACTATAAATGAAGCACATGTGTAGTACTTATATTGTTTGACCAAGTCTTGTATAGTTGTTAAGATTAGCTTATATATGCACATATTGTTATCTATCTGTTCGGTAGTTTAAATTCAAATTCATCTCCTTGATTACAGGATTAATCTTGTACCAGAGTCATGTATTTAATACTTGTAAAAGTTATCAATGAAGTTAAGCTTTTCTTCACAGATTCTTTACCTCTTTAGGAACGTCTCAAAGCTCAGAGGAAAATACAAGCATATAAAATATTGCGAGTTTTATTATATATGTTTAAATCATCATCGTCATACCTAATCGGAAATTTCACAATGAAGCAGATTCTAGGAAAGTCTGGAGAGATATGATTAAATATTGGTAAAAAGATATTATTTTTGTAAAATAAAATTTTTAGTTAATAAAGATAATTGTTAATAACTGTTAATAATAATTGTCTAGTTAATTTTTAAATATTTAGAAAATTTAAAATGTTTTTAAACTCTTTATTTCAGTTTTTCTCCTAAGCCACACAACAGATTATGAGGTGAATGTGGAAGTTAAAAGCTTGCTGATTAGTTTTCTAGCCAAACTGAATGACACCAAGGGCTTCCTTGATCCTAGTTTTGGCTGAAATAACTTGACTGATACCTGCCTTCATGGTTGGGAAGATGTTACACATGATGGTGAATCAGAGACACAAATAAAACTTGAGTGATACCTGCCTTCATGGTTGGGAAGATGTTACACATGATGGTGAATCAGAGACACAAATAAAACTCGTCGGTTTCGGACTTTCTGGAGAAATTTTTTTTGAGAATTTTTTTAAATTCATTAATAAATAAGAGGATTACATAAAAGAAGTTCTCCATAATCTCGACCACTTGGGTCTTTGAGTAAGCCTAGGTAAACAAACGTCGACGTTTACATGTAAAACACAAAGCATTACATTTAACAGAGTCGTTTTACCTTTTGGGTATAATGATTTGCTCCTTTCTCGAAACTTCTACCTCTTACTCGATTAGGTTAGAAGCTTTCACTCTCTTTGTCGGCGATTCAAATGAGTGTTCCATGGATCATCAGTCCCTCGGTTCTTTGCACAGAAAAAAACTCAGGTAGCTAAATCATGTTATGTATCTATCGCAGACTACTCGATTAGGACTTGATTTTGTCCTTCAACTTTCCAGATCTTGCGATGTCGAAGAAGGGGAGTCTCTCTGGGGCCCAGCTTTTTTTGATAATCGATGGGGGAAATTTTGATTCTAGTAAGTGTCATCAGTTCGATTGTTGGTTTTTTTCCTTAATGTCTTTCCTCAAATCCTTTCTCTAAGCTTTTCTGTGCTTCTCTGTTTGGAGGGAGATCCTTCTAGCTAATCGATATGTGGTTTTGTCTACTCCCTCTCAGTACTTCATCCAAGAATCTCAACTCAGGTAAGGTATCAAAATCAGACCGATCTCTTTTAAAGATTTGGGCATGTCTATTCTGAGGTTGAATTTGATTTTCTTACAGGATTTCGAGGCTAGTCAGAGGGAGCTTAGAGAGCTTTCATCCACGAATAGGTAGACTTCCTAACTTCTTTTCTTTATGCTGAAGACCCCAATTGATCCCCATTGATTTAACATAGGGGAAAGGAGTAGATAGCATGGATCTTTAACATTGCTCAACCCAGTATAGAGAATACCAGGTAAATCCATATCTAAATAATCTCTGTTATTCCTTAGATATTGTAGATGAATAATCTGCTTTGTGTTAAGCTGCGACTGCATAACATTTCTACTATTAGAACTGAGTAGTTTGAACTTTGGAAAGTTCTACTAGGGCTAGTGCTAAATTCTCCATACAAGTGTCATTCTTCTACTGCAGTGTAGGTTTAACTGATTAATAATCAATTGCTTCCTTATGCTGGCAGTACTGAATTCTATAAGAGATAGTTGCGATTTTGATTTGGCTTTAAACCTTCTACTATTCCTCTCAAACCAGATTACTTGAAAGGATGTAGCCACTAGGAGTAGTATGATAGGCCTATCACAATTAGAAATCTGCAGATTTTATAAAACCTGTAGTATATCTGTGAGTCTGTCATAGTTGAAATCAGGGGCACATAGAGTGGAGATCTTTATCCAAACTTCTCTTGAGTAGGCATAATCAAAGAAAAGATGATCTCTACTTTCATCCTCTAGATTACATAGGATACAAGACTTAGAGGAGTTTAAGAATTTCAGCCTATTCAAAGTACTTATTCTATCCCACATTGCTAGCCAGATCATAAAGTTTACATTAGGTCTAAGGACCTTATTCCATATTAATGTATCACATCCTACTCGATTAGTAGTTCCCTCCCTCATCCTTCTGACTTCCTTAATAGTAATCTCAGAAATAAGAATATCCTTCCATAGATATATATCTTTCTCTCCAAGGCTTCTAAATTGAGGAAGGAGCAAAAGTCTAGTTTCTTATGAAGAAAGGAACCAGTCCCCATTCCCGACTATTTCTTGGAGCTTAGTATCCTTAAGGAATCGGTTTAATAGGTATCTTGCCATATGATTTTGTATCAAAGGTCTAGTCCCTAACCAATTGTCACACCATAAGGAAATTCTTTCCCCTACACCAATCTGGCACGAAATGTGCTGGTACATGTCTTTCCTCAATCTAAGGAGTTGGTTAAAGAACTAGATGTAGCTGTTTTTAGGTTTTAGAGCCCAAAAACTCCCTCCTTTTAATAGATAAGAGTGAATCCATTTGGACCATATGGATTGACTTTTACTTAGAATTCTCCAAATCCTCTCGGATGGAAGAAATCTGTTTTTATTGGCTATTGACTCCAGTCCTAGCCATCCTTCCTCTCTCGGTTGACAAATTTTCTTCTAACTAACTTTGGCCCTTCCTTTCTCTCCATTCCCTTTTCCCCATAGAAATTGTTTCATCAATTTTTCTATTGTTTTAATAAGCCCTTTTGAGAGAAAAAGAAATGAGCACTAATAGGTATTCATATCGATGATTACCCTCTTCATTAGCTGAATTTTCCCTCCATAGGATAGTTCTTTATTTGTCCATGTCCCCAATCTTTTTTGGATCTTTTCAATTAAAGGAATGCATTCACAAAATCGAAGCCTCCTTGATGAGATAGGAATCCCTAAGTAGAGGAGAGGAGGGTCTTTAATTTCCATCTCAGTAGTTTGAGATAAAGCATTTGAGAGGTGGGAAGCGCTCTTGGAGAGAATGAGGAAGCTCTTGTGATGATTTACACTCAGACCCGAGATCTCTTTAAATAAGTTGAGAGTTCTCATCAAAAGAGTGACTGAGTGAATATTAGCCTTGCTTAGGAGAATAAGGTCATTCGCAAAGCATAAACTATTTAGGCAAACTTTTTTATATTTGGAATGGAATCTGAATTTAGGATTTGATGAAGTGTTGTGCTTCAGCAACTAAGTGAGAACCTCTTTACAAATTAGAAATGGATAAGGGGATAGAGGATCCCCTTGCCTAAACCTTTTTTTCCTCTAAACATCTCCGTGGGGCTCCCATTTATCATAATCCCATAGGAAGCAGTAGATATGCATTCTTGGATCTATCTTATGAACCTTAGGGGAAAGTTAATTATCTCCATAGTTTTTAGTATGAAATCCCAATTCACACTGTCGAAAGCTTTCTGTAACTCAATTTTAATAGTGCAATTCTGGGGACTTCTCCTTTGATTATACCCTTTTAAAAGCTCCTACACCATGAGTATATTATCCCCAATATCTCTTTTATCCATAAATGCTCCTTGATTCTCACTAATGAGAAATTTTAAAACCTCCTTCAACCTATTAGCCAAAATTTTGGCAATGATCTTGTAGAGAAAGTTTGTACACTAAATAAGTCTATAATCACTCCAAGTATCTGGGCTGGAATTTTTTAAGATCAAACAAAGGAAGGTCTTATTTGTTTCTTTTAGTATAACACCCTTTAGAAAAAATTCATGCACTGCCTCCTTGACTATCCCCCCAATCTATTCTAAGTTTTCTAGTAGAACAAACTATTCAAACCATCAGGTCCTAGAGCTTTAAAACCATTCATGTTGAAAACTACCTTTTGATTTCCTAATCTGTAACAGGTCTTGTTAACTAGGCAGCTTCATGATCAGGAATTTTAGAAGTTACCTCTTGTCTGAAGGTCTTAAAGGAATTTTAGAAGGTCTTATTTTGCAGTAGATCGTTGCTTCTTTAGCTAAGTCCTCTTAACCAAAACTTCCACCCCAGCTTCAGTTTTAATGGAGGAGATTTTGTTGGCATTCTTTCGAGCTATCCAAGAATTGAAAAAGAACTTAGTACATCTATCTCCCTCTTCAGTTTTAATGGAGGAGATTTTGTTGGCATTCTTTCGGGCTATCAAAGAATTGAAAAAGAAATGAATACATCTATCTCCCTCTTTTATCCAATTAATTCTAGCTCTCTGCTTCAATAAAGAACTTTGGTTATCCATCACTTCCAAGTAACTCTTGAGAGCTTCCTTCTCTATTGTAGCTAAAGAACCATCCATGGGATTTTCTGCAAGTGATTTTTGAATAGAGGAGAGTTTATCTCTGGTTTTATCAATCTCCTTAGAAAGATTTAGAACTTTCCAGGGAGCTTGATGAAGGTTCTTGTTGGTTTTTTTTAGGAAGAGATACGTATGGAGGAGACTTTATATATTTATTGAGCAGAAGTTTGTCAATTTATACAATCTTTCTCTAACCAAAATTTAAAAATTGGATAACATCTAAACTAAATCAGCATAAAATCTGCACTTAAAGAGAATATTCTGATAATAACTTTGACTGTTTCAAAGTCGCATGTTCAACACTCCTCCTTAACTTTGATACAGCAAACTCTAAGCATCTTTTTCTTTTTCTTTTTCATTTATGCTCCCACAATTTCGTTGTTAGGCTTCTCATGAACTTTTCCATATGTGATTTTCAAGCAGCCAAATCTTCTTTTGTCTTCCACAATGAAGGAGCGATCCACCTTGTTGGCTTTTTTTGTAGATGTTCTTGAACTTGAAGAACTCATTTTGTTTTCATCATATATAGAGGTCTTCCTGTTAATTATATCTTCCTCAGCATCACTGATGTGGTTCTCTTTCGTAAAATTCAATGCAAATCTTTTATTTTGCATTTTGATATTGAACACTTCTCTGTCCATTGCATCCTTAATTATCCAGCAGTCGTTTTCAAACAATACCTTAAAGTCTTTATTGAGCAACTGACAAACATTCAACAGATTTTTGCTTATTTTAGGAACATATAAGACATCATATATTAACTTCAAACCTGAATGCCCTTTAATTGCTATAGTCCCCTTTCCTTTTGCTCAATGTAGTCTCCATTTCCAATTTGGAATTTGGAGATAAAACTTGTATCAATTTCTCTGAACATCCTTTTATTAAAGGTCATCTGATTTGTGCAACCACTATCAATAAGCCAACTTTCATTTGAATTATAGTTGGCTAAGCATGATGCTGCATGATGCTGCAAATAACTCCTCCTCCTCAAGTTGATCATTACAGCTTGCTTCGCTTCTCCCACATGTTTCGTTTTACTTATCCTTTCAACATGTCCTAATTGTCCACCCTTGTTGTATCTTACATCGGGCCTCCACCAGCACTTATATTTTGGATTATTTGTTTTCTTGCGATACGAATATGGTGGAAAACTCTAAGCATGGTTATTATTAATCCTCTTTTTGTTGTACGACTTTACTGGAAAAGCGCCTTCCACGGTTACTTCTTGCCTTATGAGTCTCCTTTGTTCTTATACTTGTAATGCACTTAACAATTCTACCAATCTAATTTTTGCCAAATCTTTTGAATTTTTGAGTGATGAAATTATAGCCTCAAATATTTCTGGGATGGTTATTAGAATTTTTTGAACTATTCTAGAATTATTAAAATTAGAACTAAGAAATCTTACGTTATTGGCAATGGCAATGAGCTTGTTGGAGTAATCCTTAATCGTTTCTTACTCCTTCATTTTTTGTATCTCAAATTCTTTGATCAAGTTGAGCACTTGCATTCCTTTGATTCTTTCTTTCCCCGCATATTCCTCCTTTAAGAAATCCAAAATTTCTTTGCTCATCTTGAGCGACATGATTCTGGAAAAAATTGCTGGCGTGACGGCTAAAAATAGGCAAGCTTTTGCTTTGGACTTCCTTTGATTCTTTTCTTTCTGGATTTTGATTTGAGCCACAATTGAATTTGCAAGCAAGTCCGGAACGTCATAGTTTTCATCTACAGCTTCCCATAAGTCATTCACTTCAAGGAAGGCCTCCATTCAAACAACCCAACTTAGATAATTTCTACCATCAAACACTGGCTGAGTAACAGCAATGAACAATGATTCTGAATCCATTAATGTGTGGCATTTGATTTGTAGTGTGGGAAAGCGTAGAATGAGTTATGAGTTATAGGTTTGTAGGTTTAGAGGTCCCTTATGATTAAGAGAGCTCTGATACGAATTTATTGGTTTTTTTAGGAAGAGATATGTAAGGAGAAGACTCTATATATTTATTAAGCAGAAGCTTGTCAATTTATACAGTCTTTCTCTAACCAAAATTCAAAAATCGGATAACATCTAAACTAAATCAGCATAAAATCTGCACTTAAAGAAAATATTCTGATAACAACTTTGACTGTTTCAAAGTTACATGTTGAACAGTTCTCTTTGCATGGCACCTCTTAACATTCCTGACAAGAATAAAGATCCATTATAATAACATTGGTGGCCAGCTGCCAACTAAGATTGAAAATTGTAGAAACCTGAGTGTTTTGGTGATTTGAAATAACAAAGTTTTCAGGAATCCTTCCTGACACACTATCCATGCTAAAGAACCTAAAAAGATGAAGTTTCAAACATTATGTTCACTGGTAACTTGCTAGAGTTGTCAAAGGTTTACAGGTAAGATACCAAGCTTTAACTTCTCCAATTTTGATAGGTTCAATGTTTCCTTCAACAACTTCAGCGGTTCGATTCCAAACACTAATGGGCGTGTAAAGAAAGTTTTCGTTGATGAGGAAATGTTTATTTTGTCATGATTTGAATACGTACAGAAGAGGACTTTTATACTATAAATAAAGAAAAACTATTGGCTACCATATACTGGGATTTATAGCAGAATTGGCATCTAATGAAATTTTGTTACAGTAGAAGCTTTAGTCATTTGTACAGAGGAAAAGAAATAAAGTTGGAATATGTACGTGGCTTAGTTGTGTGCGTGAGTAAGGGTAATGAGTTTATTGGGTCATGGGATACCCATGGGTGTGGGTTAACCCAGGTCTCTTCACGTAGTCTTTTAACACCCCCTTCAAGTTGAAGCCCTAGAGAGACAGATGGATCCGAACTTGGAGATTAGGTCTTCGAACAAGCTTGCGGTGAGAGGTTTAGTGAACAAGTCGACTAGTTAGTGTTGGCTCTGTATGTGCTTGAGATCTAAGAACCTTTGAGTTCGTCGCATCGTGTACTAGGTGGAGATCTATCTCCAGGTGTTTGGTCCTCTCGTGGAAGACGAGGTTGTTTGATATGTGGATCGCCACCTGATTGTCGCAAAATAGAGGTACAGTTGTTCTGTTATCCACTTGAAAAACCTTTAATAGTTGAACGATTCACATGTGGTTGAAGCTAAACTTCTTTATTCTACCTTCACTAATGATCCACTGACTGTCGTTTGTTTCTTCGTTTTCTATCAGATGGGCAGTTTTTCAAAGAATATGTAGAACCCAGTCAACAATCGCCTGCTAAACATGTAGCTTGCACATTCCGAGTCTGAGTAAGCGGTAAGTTGTAGGTCTGAATTTAATGCATAGAATAGGCCTTGGTTTTACGTACCTTTAAGATATTTGAGAACATGTGTTATGATTTTTGAGTGAGTTTCCCTTGGTGTTTTCATGAATTGACTCAATTGTTGTGTTGTGCAGGTAAGGTGTGGTCTTATGAACCTCAGGTATTGTAGTCTGCCCACGATCCTTCTGTAGATTTCGGGGCCTTTGAGTGGCTCACTTTCATCAATGGTAAGTTTACTTCTTGGAATTATGGGTGTTGCGCATGATTTACAGTCCAGCATGTTTGTTTCTTGTAGAATGTCTCTTTGATATTTACCTTGACTAAGTACAGTCCCTTCTTCCGACCTTGCTATTTCGACTCCTAGGAAGAACTTGGCATATCCTAGGTCTTTGATTGTGAACTTTTCATATAGGACGTGATTGATAGTGTTTAGATGCTCTTCTTTTGCTCTTGTGATGAGAATGTCATCCACGTAGATGATGATAGCCATAAAGCTGTCACCTTGGCCTTTAGTGTATAGGCAATGATCTGATTCTGCTTTATCAAAACCCAATTCCTTTAGTTTTGTGGTCAGTTCCTTGTGCCATTATCTGCCCACCTGTTTGAGTCTATAGATTGACTTTATTAATCTACAAACTTCTTTTGCCTTAGCTTTCTTGTAACCCTGTAGAGGTAAAATGTAGAGTTCTTCTTCTATATGGCCATATAGGTAAGCATTATTTATATCACACTGTAGGATATGTCATTTCCCGATCGTAGCTATAGCTAGGAATGTTCTTATTGTCACAATCCTGGCCACAGGTGAGAGCACCTCTGAATAGTCCACACCCTCCCTTTGGTTGAAGCCCTTAGCTACCAGCCTAGATTTCAGTTTGTTAATAGTGCTGTCTGGGTTATATTTTTCTTTGTACACCCACTTTGATGCTATAGCTCACTTTTCTTTTGATAGCTTTGTCAAAGCCCAGGTCTGATTTTCTTGTAGGGCTATTAGCTGTGCATCCATAGAGTCCACCCACCCTTTTGACTTGCTTATTGTCTCATAAGATAAAGGTTCAAAGGTGGTGCACACATTACCTATAAACTCCTTGTAGCTTTGTGTATATATAATATGGATGTTTGAATCTTTGTCTCCTTCTGTTCCTGCAGGACTAGAGAACTTTAAAGTGATATTAGAAGAACCAAGGACAGAAGTGGAATGATAAGTAGAGGCTTGGTGGACGTAGTCATCGAGGTATTTTGGTTTGGTGTGTGTTCTTTGGCTTTTCCTCACATAGTTGTTTATATTAGTGTCTTGGTTTGCAATGTCGTCGAGTTGTGGTAGTGTCTCTGTGATTTCTGGTGTATCTTTAGTCGGTTGTATGCTTAATGTCCTTGGCATGTTACTTAATGTTTCTACATCATCTTCTGTCATATTGCAAGGGAACAATGGTAGTGGTCTTTGTTCAGGGTCAGTCTATATATTTGTAAAAGGGAAGATGTTTTCATGGAAGGTTACGTCTCTTGAGCTGAAAGCATTGTTTGTGCTTAACTTTGTAGGCTTTGTAGTCTAGCATATATCCAAGGAAAACATATCTCAAAGATCTAGGATCCAACTTTGTCTTGTTAGGTGTTTTATCTAGGAAAAAACAAAGACACCCGAAAACTTTCAAGGGTTCATAGGTTGGTTTTTTTTATGTAGTCTCTCATAAGGTGTTTTCCATTGTAAGGTTTTAGATGGGATTCTATTTAGGATGTAAGTAATAGTGAGGAGACTTTCTCCCCAATAATGTTTAGGTAGGCATGCTATAAATAGTAGGGCTCTCGTTATTTGTAGTAACTGTTTGTGCTTTATTTCCACTACACCACTTTGTTATGGGGTGTATGGACAACTTTTCTGGTGCATTATTCCCATTTCTGCAAAACACCTTATGCATTCATAGTTTATGAAATCTCTGTCATTTTCTGATTGGACCTTTAAGATCTTTGTGCCATATTGTCTTTTGATGGTTTTGATAAACTGGGTAATGGTGGATTGTGCTCTATCTTTGTGTTTGAGTAAAAAGCTCTAGGTATCTCTAGAGAAATCATCCACAATGGTTAGGAAAAATTGTGATCTGTCTGGAGTGGGTACTTTGTAGGGTCCCTATAGGTCCATATGTAGGAGTTCAAAAGGCTTAGTGGTTTGTATTTTTTGTTGGGAAAAGGGTTTTCTATGTTGCTTTGCCATTGGACAAACTTGACAGTAAATCAAGTTGTGATTAAAAAACTCAATTTCATTGATGTGTCGTATTTTCTCCTTAGAAACATGTCCTAATATGCCATGTCAAACACCAAAAGGAAATAGAGGCACTAAAGGCTACATTCTTAGTTCTGTAGAAGTCTAAAGGAGGACCTTTCAAAGTCTCTGAGGGTAGCAAGCTGTCAGTGGTTAGCTCATACAATCCACTTCTAGCCTTGATAGCTGCCATAACATTATTAGTCTATAGGTCCTGCAAAAATAGATCATTACATATGAAAATTGCAGCAATGTCTTGCATATATGATTCACTTGTTGTTTTGTGCCATCTGGGAGTATAACAGGCTCATATATGTTGTTTGTTTCATGTTTATGACAAAAATCTAAATCTGTAACCGTGAGTGATGATGCTCCTGAGTCGATCAAACACGTGCATTTATTTTCTGCATTTTGATCATTAGTGTAATTTATGCTATTACCCGCAAAATTTGTAAGTCCTCCTAACTTTACCTCTCCCGTGACTTTCCCTTTGATTGCTTTAGATATTTCCTGTTGTATAAAGTTGGCTAGGCCTTATGGAATTTGGCCACTCCTCTCAATGTGCTCACTAGATTCCTGTTGTATGTCCACAGGAGAGTCGCTGATCATGGCTAGGTTAGCCTTGCTCCTCTGGTTAGTTAATTCCTGGTACTATTCAAGCACACCGTGGATCTAGAAGCAAATTTCTATGGTATGTCCTGTTTTTCCACATTTTTTACAATACTTGTCTTCCTTTTGTGGATGGTCCCTTGTCGTTGTTGTTGTTGTTTTTGCCCCCTTTCTTGACATTAGAGTTGGATTGTCTCACCATCATTGCTACGTTCAGGTTGTTGTTATTGTTAGCACTTACTGCCTTTTATCTTTCCACGGTTTGGATCCTGGTAAAAGCTCTATTTACCATGGGCAAAGGTTCCATTAACATGACTTGGTTTATGTTGGGACCCCACCCTTGCGAGTCACGTGCCCGACGTCCTACGTGATATCTAGAAGCACATCTCACAAGGAAGGTGTGCCCACATCAAACCAAACGTCAACAAAAGTATTCATCTCTCTTACGTCCGAACAGATTTTGGAACATCTCAAAAAGGAATTTCAAAAGGACTTCTTCATAATATTTGTTCCTCTTTTCATTAAGTTTCTAATGACACCAAAAACATTCGATTTGGTTTAGAACTCTAAAAGTTATGCCCCAAACACTTTCGGACTATTACTAAACCGAGAATGAACACTACACCCAACTTCACTTCAGAAATTGAAAATCTTAGGGGCTAAATTGAAATTCAATTCCTTCAGAACATTTGTAGATCCATGTCTCTAGTTTAGTTAGAAATAAGAATCAACTCATTTGGAGCTCTATAAATTTAGATATCACCAAAATACTGAAGGATGTTCGGACAAATGTCCAACTCCTACACTTTTAACTGGTCTTTTCAGTTTGATTTAATGCATCTTTATCAAGACAATTTCAAAAGCTATCAATTATTCATGGAGAGATAGAGGAATGTCTTAAGGATCCAACGCTTCAAAAATTAGGTCAATCAGAGGTCGGACAAAAAAGTTATAAGCAAAAGAGTGGAAGGAGGTCGGGTCAAGGGAGGGAAAGGGCCGCGTCGCCCTCGCAACGCACGCGAATGCGCGGCGTCTCACCCGCGACGCGCGCAACCTCCTGGTCCTTCTTCCTCCGACTACCTAACTTCCAAAATTCATATATTTTGATTTAGAACTCCAAAATTTGCACATTTGGTACCAATAGAAAGCTAAAAGAAAGATCTACAACTTCTATGAAGAACTTGAAGACAAACTCTACCTCTATCAGGGTCTAAATTCCACATTAATATGGCTGTTCGAAATTATTATCCCAAACAACATCTCAAACTTCAAAACGTCATATCTTTCAACTCTCACATCCAAAAATGGCATACTATATATCGTTGGAAAGCTAGGAAATTCATCTACAACTTTCAAGAAGACTACTTTGTCCAATTTAGCCTATATCAATTCATAATTTTCCTCAAAGCCAGAATACACAAAAACTACCCTTATGAGAACTTGAAAAAAACTACAAAGTAAACTTTTTGAAAAATCAACGACAAAACACAAATGTAATCTACATATCTTTCATTAATATCAAAATATGAGTTCTTACAAAGTTTTAGTAGGCATTTTCATCCCTAATACACCAATGTCTCAAAAAGTCAAAATACAAAGAAGGCACATGAATAGTAATTTTTGCTTCAAAAATGCAACTAAAGCTTTGTTTACAAAGTATAGCTTCAAAATCAAAATGCAAACGGGAGTGATGCCTTGACCTCGGCTCGGTCACTCATTATCTTGCTCATCGCTTGTGGATGGGAAGGAAAAGGGAGTGAGCTCGACAGGTCGTGGGTAACATGTTTATAACTAAGAAACAAGCAAAAACCATTGAATCATTTATTTCCATAGCAAAAATTTACATTGAGAACCCTGCAACACATATTTCCCAAATTCACAACTTATCAAGCAATTCATAACATCTAACATAACGAATGCATCAAAATGATCACAAATCGTAAACACATACACATCGGAAATGATTCGGGTGGATCCAAAATAGAACGTACTATATATTTTCGCATAGCGTTCTTGTGTAGCCGTGAACTTAGGGGAGTCCATGAGGAGCTCCATGCCACTAGTGGGCAGGCGGGAGATGTTGGGACCCGATCCGAGAACCGGATCCCAACCGAAACAACAAACGAAGGACAAAGGAAACAAAAGCGGAAGCAAACCGAAAAGCGAAGCACACAGAACGGACGAAAAGCAAATGCGAATCGAATACAGAATCGAAAACGGATACGAAACTGATAGAACCAAAGCAAACACATCCGACATCCGGAAATAAAGAACAGAGAAAAGCGTCGCGTTGGAATTCCTTAGACTCAGACTATCCCAAAATCCGGTATGAATTTTTTTTCTTATAACCATCATATTCAAACTCATGCCAATCAATTACAAACAATTCCCACTTTTGAAAATTCATCCATATACAAATCTCAGATTTATCATACTCTTATGTACATGCAACTAAGTCCAAAACCTCATTTTTATCCAAATTTTATCAAAAATTCGGCAGCATAACGGCTACCTTTGACCTAACCCAAAACCTGCAAAGGTTCAAAAAAACA
>JAOTIZ010000001.1:24603246-24613541 GCA_027123425.1 Erythroxylum panamense | reverse complement strand
AATCAATTAGTATTAAAAATATTTTTCAAAAAAGAGTCATTATTAAAGAATGAGTTTTATTCCTCTACTAAATGGTGAGTATGGAGGATTATCCAATAAGATATCAAACTATTGCCCCTATAATGATAATTAACATCTAATCACTCACTTTTCATTCCTTATCTATTAATCCGTTCCCAAACTTATGAACCAAGTACCCCTTAATCAAATTGTAGGAATATGTTCTAAAAAATTTGAAAAAAATTCATAATGAAGTCCGCTAGTTATTCTAAGTTTTAAATAAATGATTAAATAAATACAAAATTGTTAAAAGAAGTAAATACTACAAAAACAATGCATAGGAAAATTCTAAACAAAATTAACACCATCTGTATTTTTGCTTCCTATTGAACTTAGGAGTAAGTAATAAATCAAACAGAGGATAAATTAATGTAAAAAAAAGGAAAAATAGGTTATTAATTTATATACTAAATAAATACAAGTGAAAAAATGAGAAGAAAAAAGAAAGTCAACCTCTGGTATGTCCATATCACTCGGCTCCTGTTTACCGCCCTCTCAATGTATGGCGTTGCACTACGGCACCCACCGCCAATTTTGGCGGCGTCTCTTCTTGTTTCACCAATTTCCGTTGTCACCGTGAAACAATCACGTAAAAGCCTGCAAGTCTCTGTCGAAATCCACGGAGGTCTTTGCGGAAATGGAGTACCTGGACGTAAATCCTCGGCTAAAGATATCATCGTCGATATGATCAGTGCTCGCCATACCTTGATCGAAGTTTAGCGCATAACTCAAAGGATCGTACTTAAATTTCTCGGTCCCATGTTTGTTCCTCCTTCTGCTAATCTTTCTCAAGAGCGTTTTCCACTTAGGACCTGCCACAACCTCCGACCAGTCCTGCACCTTCTTCCACCTCCTGTTCCACCACTTACCGTTTTGTGCGGAGGTGGGTGAGGAGGGGTGTCCTTCAACGGATCCAATCCTTTGCCAAAACATTGATCCGAAATCACCGCATGCTCGTTTAGGTTTTGTAAAGGGGACGCAAAAGCAACAGCCTCTCTTTCTAAAAGCCATATCTTGGATGTCATCGTCGTTGGAGGCGTCTGGCGGTGCCAACGGCGACATCGTGAAGGGTCACTAAATGGGTTTTCGAAGAGAGGGAGAGAGGGAGAGAGGGAGAGGGAGGCAAGAGACAACAAAAGACGATGTTGGTTGTTGTTGTCTCTGCGAACCCTAGCCCTCCACGGCCAAGATGTTTCCTTTGGATTTTTGTGTCTATCTCTCTTGAGAGGAACACACACTCTCTCTAACGTATTTAAACGTATTGAGAGAGAGACAGTTTCGGGGATAATAATGGAGGCGGCAGTTAGTTGTTACTTGTTAGTTCGCAACGGAAATGGTGGTGGTAGTTACGGACGTGCCGGTCGGCTGCCAGTTGTGCATGGGAGAGGAGAGTAGTGGCAAATTTGATAATATACATACCACTTGGAACAGCTCAACACTATGTATTTTGTTAATTCTTAAATATATATATAATTTGGGATTTGTTATTCAAAATTACAAATTATATGTAATAAATATTACTGATAATAAAAAGGTTTGACCAATAATATTTGTTGTGTTCACGATCAAGAATTACATTCAAATTAATATATTCAATTCACTTTTTAAAGGAAATTATATGTTCTTATTGCCAATTAACATTTGGTTAATTTAGATATTACAATATTTTAAAAACTGAATCCATTATATCTGTTTAACAGTAAAAGTCTTAAATATTTCAACTTTTTAATTTAAGTTTTAAATTGTTTTAATTTAGTTTAATTATTTTTGTTATTAAAGATTATGACACAAAGAGTCTCGTCTTATCAAAATCCGATGTTTTATTCAATTTAAAACACTTAAAAGTAAACAAGATAGATTAGGATACTTTTAACAATTTATTTTAAAATAAAAATTATGATTAAGGTTACAAGCATTCATATATAAATAAATAAGATAAAATTAAGGACTACTTTGAGGAATTATCGATTCCATATACCGTGGTTGATTTTCAATACGTATATGAAATGAAAATTTTAAGGTCCTTTATGGTGAAAAGAAAATATTATTATGAGATTTTAAATACGTGTCAGATTAATTTTTATTAATGTTTTAAAAATTTGATTAAACGTTAAACCGGTAAAACATAAAATTTAAGGTTTAAAAGATTCAACTCGCATTATATCCTTATAAAATTAATTAAAGATTGAATAAAATTTAAAACTTTGACATATGGTTGAAAAATTAATTGAAGAATTTAAAATTTAATTAAAAAAACTGTTTAAAGAAAATTAATTAATTAATTTAGATTTATCAAAATTTTTACGATTAGACTAATTGAATCAGTTAAATTTTTTAATCATTAATTTTTATATAATTATAACATATTTACTAATTAATCTTAACATTAATATTATATTCATCTACAAATTACTTTTATTATATAGGAGAGAAAGTGTCGACTTCTAGAGCGACTAGCGACAACAAGAACCGGTCTTTACAAATTACAAATGGTAAGGTAATAGCCGATCTGGCCAATCACCTTTTGTCTTGTATTGCGATTCTAGTTACTAAATTTTTATGTATATCAATTCTTTAATTATTACTTCTGTTATTCTCTATCATTTTTTTTTCCTGTCCCATTTATATATAGATTTATTAAGAAACAACTTTTCTATATAATAGGAATAAAATTACGTATTATAAGACTTCTTCAAATTTTACTTCACCGTGAGAGTGAAATTTTAGGCTGAACGTGACGACGACTATGATGAGAAATTATACATAGCAGACCATACCTACCTCTAGAGTTGACGCCCGAGGTATGTTCAGAGCATAAGTTGGTCCTCGTGAGTTTCTCCTCAAGAAATCATACCCGTAGTTTATTACAATCCTCTTCATACAACTTGATCCTGTCTTAGCCCTCACGTACGATTGCCCCAGTATAAATGCCATTCCTGCTTCTCTTGCTTCCACTAGCTCTTGCAGCTCTTCCTGTGCTTCCATGTCAATGCACGGACTTTCTGGTACAAGGAACCTCACTCTCTTCCTCAGTCCTTCCGGGGATTGTATTTCCCTTAGCTCTGAAGTACCTACAGTGTCTGAAAGTGAAAAGTCTGCGTCTTCTTCACTCATCCTAATTCCTTCCAAGTTTGAGGATACAGTCCCAATAACTGTCATTCGTTCGCTATCACCGGTTTCTTCCATCCCCGTGTTACATTCTGGTTTTCCTGATCTGATAAATTCTGCTATACTACAGATAATATCTTTCTCAAACTCTATATCATCCATGTGAACATCACGGTAACCGTAGCGAGCTATGCATCTGTACATGCGGTACTCTTTAGGACCGACTCTTCCTATCAGGAACCTTTCGTCTGGTCTCACGTAAGGCACTGGCACGGATTTGATGCAGAGGAACACCAAAACCTGGTGGAAAGCAGGAAGATTGGTGACAAAATGAGAAAATATTGCAGGGATCCCGGAGACAAGCTCTGTGTGTAGAACTCCAATTCCACGAACTCGAGCTAGTCCTAGAGATGGACCTAGAGCAAGGAGCCAGTTTATGGAGACCTTGTTCTGAACATCAAATTCATATTTCTTGAGTGTTCCATAGTGCCAAATGCACATCAGTATTAGAAAGATGAAAGAGAGCGCAACTGGTACCCAAGCTCCTTCAAGAAACTTGATGAGGGATGCTGAGAAGTAGAGAGCTTCAATGGAGCCGAAAAATAATATGAAGCAGATCGCCAGGAGGACATTTTTGTACCAACATAAAACGATAACCAAAGACATGAGGCAGGTGGTCACCAGCATCACAGTGATGACTGCTAAACCTGTCAGACATCGATCGAAACAAGATTCTGTTACTGAGAGGGTATGAATAGAGAAGAAGGATGGTGTTAAAGATTTACCTGCTGCATTTCCCATGTGTTTCGTGTTCCTAAAACCAACAGTGACTGCCAAACACAACAACATTAAAACCCAGTTGATCTCTGGAATGTATATTTGGCCATGAATCTTGGACGAAGTGTGTACTATTTTGACCTTTGGAAAGCAGCCTAAAGATGAGCATTGTTTGATTATTGAAAATGTTCCAGTGATGATGGCTTGACTTCCCACCACTGCTGCAAGTATAGCTATTCCAAGAACGGGCCATCTGATTGCCACTGAAATAACAGTTCGTTTACTAAATCATAACTTGAAAGATCTACAGGAATTCCTATCCAGAAAGAACAATTGTTACCAGGTACAGACACGTAGAAACCAATCCTGTAGTCACTTTCGATGATATGATGCTTAGAAAGGTAAGCAGCTTGTCCCATATATGCAAGGATCAAGGAGGGGTAAACCACAAAGGTGAAAGCAATCTGCAGAAAAGGGATCATAATGAATTAATTTTTTCTTTACAAACGATCCGTGGAAGGCTGGTGTCAAATCTCATATCGAAAAGCATCAGATCACCTTGATTGACAACTGGGAAAAGTGCCCAAGATCGGCAAACATAGCTTCTGAACCTAGAATAATTGAAAAGATAAGTACCCTTTTCAACTTATCAAGTTTACACTGGTTGAAAACGGCAAGTGGACAATCCAAAAGTTCTTTGTACCTGTTATACATAGCAGCATTCCACCCAATGACATCCAACCTTTTGTCTGAGTCTTCTTCAAGAATTTGTACATATAGTAGGGAGAGAGAGCTTGATAAACATGGGGATTCCATTGGACTATATTGTAGAGACCAATGGCACTGATGCACACCAGCCATGTAACTACAATCGGTGCAAAGAGGAACCCTACTTTGTGAGTTCCATAATGTTGGAGGGCAAACAAGAACACAAGAATAGCACAAGTAACCGGAAGTTGGACATCTGCACAATCATCAAACTGTTGAGGAAACATATCTTATAGCTCAAACAAAACAATTTCAAGCTTGAACCCATTGACTTTAGGTGGAAGCGGGTTTGGCCTGACTATATTTATCAAGTTCGAATCCGATTAGTTCTGAATACCAGAGCTAATTTGTCATCCTTGATTGACAGATTTCATACACAAAGGCACAGCTTTATCTTCTTAAGCTTTTCTATAAACTTTTTGTTGCTTCCTTCCTTTGGCCACACGATTACTTTACATCTTAGATAAGGATATGATCAACTGGACCGTCCCAATTATACAACTAATCGTATATTATTATTAAGTTTGACAGTGACTTGAGTTTGATTTAAGCAGTAAGTTTGTCCTGACTCTTTTTTTCCTGTAGGGACAAGAAGGGTGCATTCAACTATTGCCATTTCATGGCCTTTGGCTTTTCCACATATAAAATTAGCCCCAGTCTACTCATATACCTAACTGATGATTCGTTCTGTCATCTTAGCGAATTTTGTATTAAGACATTGTTGTTATCCTTATCATCGTTGCATTTCACAACAAATTCAGCAACAATGGTTTGAGCAACCAAGCGATCTAAAGTTGGTCAAATTTGATGTTTTGCAGTCCAAAACGGCTCACTGTACTGAAGATTTTTCAAGATGAAGATGAGAACTAAAGAACTTACACTGATGAAGCTCTCTTGACATGGAAAGCTCCAGTCCTGATACAGCTGAATAAACTGTGAAATAACCAGAAGACAATCACAAGATTTTCCAGCTCATAATTAAACTTACCATATTCCAATCACAAATCAAACGGTACCTGATATTGCAGGAGTTAGCACTCCATCGCCGATGACCATACATGTCCCGATCAGAGCCAGAACAAGCAATATCCTTTGCAACACTCTGAACTTCTCCAAAGTTGATTTCAATCTAGACCCTTTAACACTCTTATCATTTGACCAAGACCCATCTTTTGTGTAATCTGAAAGCTCCTCATCTGCAAGTTGACAGTTAGGTATGAAGCCAACTCTAGCATGGCGGCAGAGCAAGGAATACAGAGCAAAAGTGCCTCCTTCACCATTGTCGTCGGCTCTAAGCACAATAAAAACATATTTAACCAGTGGTATTAGCGTCAGAGTCCAGAAAACAAAGGACAAGACTCCATAAATCTCCTCATTCGTCTCAGAGTGTTGTATGTCCTCTGCAAATGTACTCTTGTAAACATATAAAGGGGAAGTGCTCAAATCACCGTAGACAACTCCTAAGCTTTGATAAGCCAAAGTTAGCACCGTCTTCCAGGAGTCCCTCTGCAATTAAGAAGAAAGCAACAGGAAGAAGTTAAAAAGTTGTCCAACAATCTTCAACCAGCCAATGGCCGTTGCATGTGTTACCTTGATCGGGTTGTTGTTAATAGCACCTTCAAGATCCATACAGACTGATTCAGAAACTATTAAAATTCCATTCTTGAAGCCAAATAAAAAGCACCCTGATGGATTACCACCCTCCCCAGTTCAAGGAAGTCGGAACATACCCAAAACAAAGACTTATCCAACAAAAAGATACAAACTTTTTTTTTTGGTCCTAATCATACAAACGTGTAACACATTAGTTCAACGAAGACTCGCAAAGTAGGCAAATTTAGAACAAATAAACAGCACAACAAACTAATAGGAGAGAAAGTTTTGAAAATTCCACATGTACAATCAATATAGAACATGACAATATGGATGTGAGCTGAATAGAGAAAAGGAGGAGATAAAATGAGAAGGTTGTTGTGGAGGATGAGATGGGTTGTCCTTGCAAATATTTTTTTTAAAGATGTCAGGCTTCTAGACGGATTTTATTGTTTTTGTTTTCTTTTTGGCATAACAGAGAAGAGAGAAAGAGATGAAGTGCTCTGTTAACTGGGCATGCACTAACTCACTTACCTAACAATTGACCACGAGAGAAGAAGATTCAGAAGCCGACATGGCTAGCTCAGTCACTAGACCTGGTTGACTGAGGTAAGCCATCAGCTGGCAATGAAGACACATGTTGTAAAGATTCTGTGTAGAAGTAGGTTTGTCCGGTCATCCACTTCTGAATTATGTAACTAAAATTTAAAAAATCGTTATTTTAACAATAATAATTATTTTTTGATATATTTTTATTTGAATTTTATTTTTAATTATTTTTCATACGGATTTATCAAAACCAATTTTTCTACCACTTAGGCATGAAACTGCGTACTTTTAAACCTTTTCAAATCTTATAATCAATAAAACTTTCATTGAATTGTTGTTGTCGTTAAAGATGTGATATTATGTCGAATGCGAGTCAGGTTTTGATCTGACAAATTTGGGTCTGATTTGAAACTTAAAAGGATCTAAAATTCACAACTTGAGATTAAGCTTAATTTTTTAATTAAAATAATTTTTAATTATAAATTATTTTATTTAAAAAAGATTTTAAAATTTTCAAATTTAATGTCGAGTTAAGACTAAAAACTTGAATCTCACCTTAAATCTTAAAAAAAAAAGCGAATTCAACCCAATACTTTATCAAATTAGACTAAACTCATTAATTTTATGTTAAATTGCATTGAACCAAATTAGATTAATAATTAAATGTCATTCTTGATCGTAATTAAATTTTAGAACAAAAATATGTTTTCATCAATATTTGTCAAAATTATTGATATTGAATATGATAACATTTTATTTTTAACAAAAATTATGTTAATCTATCAAATAATTTGGAATGAACTTATAAACAAATGGAATTTAAATAATACCAAGATCTAATAGTTTTCCATATCACAAGCTAAAGATTATGAAATGTGGCAATCTCATAATTCTCAAAAGTTTTAACTTGAAGTTCTAAAAGAATATAAGAGCGGGATTTTATTAATTAGGAGTAACAATACGTACTTTAAATTTTGGTGGTTGATTTGCTAAAAATTTTCTTAACTTTGATAAGGATTCATGAACCTTCTCAAAATAGTCAAATGGTAATAACAAGAAAGTGATGGTTGATAGAATGGAAAATAACATTGCATTTGACTTTAAAGAATAAATAAACATATTTAATGATATTAGTGTTTAACTTCATAACTAAGATATTTAATGATAGTGAAATTCTATTTTTACATGTGATTAAGATTAGTAAAATTGTATTTCAGTGTATACTTAGAATTTTGTGTCACTGAAATTGACAACTAACATACTTTTGACATTGATGTCAATTTGCTTCTAGCTTCACAAGTATACGATGATAATAGGCCGCCTATGAATTCAAATTCAGATATTTTTATTAGACCGATCTATAAGTTAGGCCTAGGTCAAAAATTTTATTTAGAAGAGTTAGATCTTGAAATTTCACTCTCAAACTTAAATTTAAAGCATATCGTAAAAAAATTTAAAGACAGTACAAAAAGTTTGACAAATTATAAATTTTTTTCTTATAATAAAAACAATTGACAAGATTAAAAAGTTAACTAAAAAAAGAAGTTAAAGTTTAAAAGATTAAACTAGTATTAGATCGTCGTAAAATCGATTAAAGATTGAATGAATTTGAAGAATTTAATAAATGATTGAAAAAAAATTAAAATTTAATTAAAAATAGATTATTAAATGAAAATTAATTAATTTATGTAAATCAATTAATTTATGAAAATTAGATGATTAATTAATAAATTGATTAATTTTTAACAATAAAAATTAGCAAAATAAGTTAAATCGAAAAAACGTCAACATAACTGAAAAGTTGGTCAATTTAATATTTTTACTGTTAAATCGGTCGAATCGACTAAGGTTTTAAAACATTAAAATTTACAAAATTCTTTGAAAAGATTGTCCAAAAAAACTAGAAAATGATAATTAAAGAAAGGGGTCAAAAGTCAAGTCTTCTTATTAGTGGGCGGCCACTTTCAAGTTTCAACACTACTACCTAATGTTGATTGTGGAATCGCTTTCTTTTGTTATCTTCTTGCTTTCGATTCTTGAGAATCTGAATTGGGATATTTTCTTTTTAAAACAGAAGATTTAGATAAATTCTAGGATTTACATACAATATCCAACAAATCAAAATTAACTATTTGTAGAGTCCCTTTTTTTAAAATACTTAAATTTTAAAGAAATTATGCAATTCAAATTCAAGAATTTGCTTTTTAAATTTTCTCTAATTATATTAAATAATGATTAAAAAATTAAAATGATTCAATAGGTTTAATTGAAAATTTTTAAATATTCGATTTAATTTAATAATTTTCATTATTAAAAATTAACTAAATAATTAATTAGTTTTTATAAACCTATCGAATTTCATAAATTAGAATAAACCAAACAATAACAAAGAAATTTTCTATTATATCACTAAAATGCTCTTATTTTGTAGCATTGTTGATATCTACCTAAAAACGTAATCACTTTATAGAAATCTTGATAAACAAAATGCAAAAATTATTATGTAATTTTAGATTGAACTATTATTATTAATTAGTTATATATTATTAGGTATTGATATTTCAATAAAATATTTTTATTTTTGTTATTTTGAAAGTTTATTTTTTATTTTTTATATAATTATTTTATGACGATCTGATTGAATTTTTAAAAGCAATTGAATCTCAAACCCTATAATGGTTCATAAATTTAGTCACTATTATAGCCACAAATAACAATAGTAAGAGTTTTAGGATAAAGTTTCATTTAACAGTCTCATTTTTTAATTAAACTTTAAATTTTTTGATTGATAAGAACAATCATCTTCTTCAATTATTTTTTAAATTCTTTAAATTTATTTAATTTTAATCGAAACCTTTTAAATTTTAAATCTCTTATCTTACTGGTTTAAGTTCCAGTTCTGTTTTTAAAACATTAATTTTTTCTTTTTTCTTTTTCTTTTTTTTTTAAATTGTGAGATATGTAGAAATTAAACAAAAATTGCAGATCTCAAGAGTATATAATCTAAATTATACCCAAGATCTGGTATCACATGATTAATATATAAAAAGATATGATCTTCAATAGGTATTTAATTGGAGTGACGACCATCATTAACAAGGTTTATATTTTATTTGGGGACATAACATGTGTTCATGTAATTAAATTAATATATATATATATATATATATTTGTGTTAAAAAAATACAAAAAGTATTAGTTTGAAACCGCACAATCTTCTCAAACCAAAAGTGATCTTATAGACATCGCGTCTTAGCGGGATTTCAATTGGGTGACGATGATAATGATTTGATTGACTCTCCTTTGTATTTTATTACTTTCTTGTAGATCTTGTTGATGATATAAATAAATGAGCTAAAAAAATTCTAGAATTGAAAATTTTAATAGGCATTCATAAAATGGTTAAAGATTAAATAAAATTAAAAATTTTAAAATATAAT
>JAOTIZ010000001.1:24565228-24580107 GCA_027123425.1 Erythroxylum panamense | reverse complement strand
TGGTTTATCTTGATAATCACAGAGGATACGAAAATCATTTGAAGCATTATGAAGAGCATATCTTGTTTTCGGTTTCTCTTTTATACCAAAACCATTTCAAGCATGATCAATATAATAACAGATCCATGACCGAAGCAATATCTCATTATTTATATTATGTCAACAATCAAGTTTCATATTCGTTTCTGGCACTTGACAAACATTCATTCGCATTGTATGTATTACGGTGATAAAGCATGCCGCATGAAAATCAAGTGATATTCGTACATTAACAACATGTAATCTTTTTCTGTTATATCCATGTCGTATATGAAGAAAACACTCAATTCATACGAAAACAATCACGACAAACACATACCGTAACGGTAGAAAACAAATCATGCAATACAAGGCTCTGATACCAATTGTAAAACAATTATAGGATCGATTCGATTCCGTACCCGTATCCATGATCTCGTGTTCGTTAGATGTCGATTCCGTTAAACACTTTTATTTCTTCTCGTCTTCTTCCATTCTGATTTTTTCAATGGTTAAGAATGATTCGTTTCATAAGTTTTTACAACTTATATACCATGACCAAAGGACATGTCTCTTGGAATTAGAAGAGAGAGGAACAGGGTCTGTGATCCATTTGAGACCCAGTCGGTAATACTCAATAATCATTATCTTGGGTGCGTTTCATAGGACTCAATACGATAAATTACATGGGACATAAAATAGTCTAACACGAAGGTGTTAAAGAGAGAAAGAGAGAAAAGCTCCTGAAAGTTACATTTATTAGACAGAAACAACATAAATCAAATTAAAACAAGTCCACATGACACATACTAATCAATACATTGTCGTATTATATACATCAAAAGACTAAAGCGCAGCTTCAAACAACACAATACGCAGACCAGAAGTAGATGTATTAATAACTCACATGAGAGGCACATGGTACATATCTAGTTTATGCATGTTCATCCAAAAGTCACTCTCTTCATCAACTATAAAAGAAACACAACTCAAGCACCAGAGGTAGCAGACATAGACATTGCAATTTTGCATTACAGTGTATTCAATTATTTGTGAGTGTAAGAATAGAGTGAGAAAAATATTAGAGAGTGCTAGAGTACTTACCTGTAATTACTAGGAGAGTTTTGAAGACTCTTTGCAAGTGTTTCTAAGACAATCTTTATACAATTTCTTATCTTCTTCTTCATACTAGTAGAAATCACATCAGAGGAACCTTGGATGTAAATAGCATTGAAGCTATTTAACCAAAAGAGCAGTGCAGCACATCTATCCTAATATTAATTATATATAAGCTCTATTAAATTTGGTTTAATTTCTTCCAAGACCTCCTAAAACCCTTTATTGATGTCAAAATTAAGTTGACGAAATTCAATAAATAGAAATTAATGGATTTAAGTCAAATGAATGACTCAAATGCCTTCCCTACGAGGGTGATTTATATAGGAGGTTTTCATTCCAGCGAAGATAGGTTGAAGGTGAGTTTCTTTACATACAGTTGTATAAGATAGTGAACTAACCTCTTTAGGTGGGGTTGTATACATGTATTCGTAAATTTAAAAATATTAATAAATATTTTAAAAATATTTATTAATTTCAGCTTTTAAAATATTAATAAATAGACACCCACTGATTAGGGTGTTCTCTCGCTTTTGTTTTTTGATCTGGACACGTCAATTTATCTTCTAGAAAATCTGAAACTTTAGTGGGTTCTTGCCGTGTTAATCTGCCGAATCTTAGGTATATCCTTTTTCAACCTAGTTTCGTTTTGGACAAATTCAAGTAGCAAAAGAGTAGAATGGTCCCATCTACTTCTTAAATAATAAATATCCTAAAAAATTTATATAAAAAGATTAAAGATTCAAATTTCTTTACAGTTTAAAATTTACTTTTAAAATTTTATCTTAAAAATTCTTAAAAGATATATTTAAAATAATGATAAAATAAAAACAGTGATATAAACTAATTAAATATTATTTAGATTATAATTTAACTCAAATTTTAAACTTGAACTTAAATAATTAAATTTAATTATTTATTATAATTATCTTAAATTATTAATTTAAATCTAATTTAATTGGTCTTAATCAAATTTAATAACTGAGTTGGGTTATTTTATTAGTGATATTTGGTTAATTAACGCCTAATGTTTACACTGAGTGTGTTTTATCGTTAAAAACATCGTTACACAATAAAACATGGATACATCAAATATAAATTATTTTAGGGAAATAAGATTTTTATTATAATGTACAATTTAAACTATAATATTTTAAATTGTTTAAATTTAACTCAGATATTTTCAAATTATCTAAAATAAACTGTCAATAGATAAAATTTAACAAAATTAAAATTTTCGTTATTTAATTGCCATATCAATTTTTTTTATGTTTTTAAAAAATATATTAATGGCCTTACAATCACGTGTAGGCCATTTAGCATGGTGCATAACGAGTCTCACCAATAAATTCCAAAATGCAAATTAAATATTTTTGTTGATAATATATAGTTTATTTTTAAAAATTTGCTAGTGAGACTCATAGTATAATGTGGAATATATGTAATAGTGGGGTTTATAAATAATTTTTTTTAAAATATATATAAAGTATCACATCAACTATAATACACTACAACAAAACTGACTTTCAGCTACGTTTATTTTGACGATAATATGAAATTCATCGTTAAAAGTCAGCTTTTGGCAACGACTTCAACATTTGTTGCCAAAAATCTCGATTTTAGTGACATTTTGCACTATCATCGCTAAAGGAATGTATTTTGGCGATAATTTATGAGAATCGTCCCAAAAAGTAGGACATTTTGCAACGAATTAAGATTCCATAAATTGTCGCAAAAAGTTGGACTTTTGGTCACAAATTTTTTTAATCATTGCCAAAGTTGATATTAAAGATTTTAAATGTTTATGGATTTCCTAAGAAAATTTTGAGGAATTTTTGTGTGTGATAGTTTTCTTAAAATTAATAATGCAAAAAGATAGTTTTTTAATGCTAGGTGTACTTAATAATTCTAAGGTTAATTATAATTGACATTTATATGATATTTCATAATTTTTTGATTCCCTTCTTTATAAATTTATTTAAATAGCTAATGCTTTCGAACCGTATAAATTTGTTTAAATTTATGGATTTATATAAAATGATTAATAGATTGGAGCATCTAAAAATTGTAAAATGCTTTCAAGGTTTTAAACATATTGTTGAAAAATACATGGTAGGTAATTTACATTTTGAAAACTAAATATTTTTTGGATAGAAAAAGATAAAGATACCTAAAATTTTAATGTAAATAAGATCAAAATATCATAAATTTAAGTTTATTACTATTCTTAATTATTAATATTTATTAACAATAAAATAATAAAACATGTAAATATTGAAATATGGTAAGCAATATAATATAATGATATATAGTAAGTAATATAAGATTTTAATTAGAAATTTAAGAATTCTTACAAATAAAACAATAAATAAAGTTTCACACATGATATTCCATTGAAAAGGAAAATAAATATATCTTTTTTATTCCAAATAGCTTTAGACTCGGTAGAAAAGGTAAAAGGGTTCTCAAGATTCCTAAGAAGGCTCCATGCATGTTTCAAGGCATTAATTGAAATAGTCAAATATCTTCCCTCGGGTGTTGGTTTATTAACATCCTTTTTCAACAACTTATTTGTTTTAACTAAATTTGCAGAAGATACATTAAACGATTTCTCAAATGCAGTATGGATCACTATATTAGATGAATTGCATGTACCATGCATTTTACCTAATAAGCAAATGGTATAGAATAATCAAAGATAAATCAAACTGTAACATCCCGTTCTTATATTAGGGGTTAGAATATTAAAATTTGGTACATGTGAGATCAAAAAGAGATTGAAAAAATGCATTTTCATGCTCATGCATTATATAGCATACACACACAAGTGAATAGTGATTTTTGCACGTGAAAATAATTGTGAATTGTGAATTATATTGTGAATTGTGAATGAGTTCACATATAATTCACAATTTCCAATATAATCACATTTATATATCAATTATATCCGGAACGTGTCAAATGAGTGCATAAACAATTATTTTCACGTGCAAAAATCACTATTCACTTGTGTGTGTATGATATATTATGCATGAGCATAAAAAATGCATTTTTTTTCAATCTCTCTTTGATCTCACATGTACCAAATTTTAAGGTTCTAACTCCTAATATGAGAACATGATGTTACATTTCTCCCATCCGTAATAAATTTTATCCTCGAAATTCTTATCTGATTGATCAGGAAGGTAGGGGAATTATTTCCTCAATTACCCCTCCATTTTTCATTTAACTTCACCACTCGAATAATTTCTACCAATTGACTGTAGTCAATGAAATCAATCAATCTTATATTCATTTCTTTCGATGTCACACTATCTTAACTATTTCCTTATTATATTTCAGATTACTCACAATTTTTCACTTCATAAGCTGTCAATACATCTTTGTCAAATCATATCATTATTTCTTAGTGTATTCACATATCACACATTATAATTCTGAGACATCTTTATTGATAATACAACTCATAAGTTATTGGCCCTAGGTTCTCAGTAACTTCATATGGACCAATACAATTCGAGCATAGTTTATCCTTTTTCCTAATTTGAGCACACTTTTTCTCAATCTAAGCACATCTTAGCAAGGTGATACTCTCAAAGACATTCCATCTTTCACTTGATACTTCACATCTCTTTAGTTTTAATACACTCGATTCTTCTGTCTATCTCATTGTGTTTTGTAACCTCGATGTTGATCCAACAATTTCATTTGTCTTACTTGAATCACTTAGTTTTTGACACAGATCAATTTCACTAATCAATAGTATCTCAAATCGATTTTGGCCATTATCTATTTTTAGGTCTTCTTTATTTCAATGTAAGGGAGAACGACTCTTTTTATCGCTTTACGCCTCAGACAATATTCTAAAGATATCACTATGATAATGATTGTTATGCCTAAAGTCACTTAGAACTATACATTGATCTCATATTCCTCTGAACTCCCAATTAAAAGCTTTAAGCACATCTCCAACATGTAAGACTGTTGGTAATTCAATCATTCAGTCACTTGATTCTACATTCTTAGCTGCTAAATGTTATTTATGCGAGATTCAGAGTTCTTTAGAGCTAGCTGTTTGCTTGATACTACCAGAGACTATTAAGGGGTGGTTTTTACTGATCTTATTCCTTTGACGAGATTTCTGAGAGAAAAAAATATGTCGGTCATATGGACCGATGATTGTAAAAAGGAATTTGAGGATTTATGACCCTAATGTTAATTATGCCATTTTTGACAAAATTTGGGGATTTTCTAAAATTTAAGGGTATTTTTGGACTAGGAAAATTGCCAAGTAACAAAGCAATAGTTAAATGGTAGTAGAAATTACTGTCCAATGGCAATGGAAGTTTTGATAAATGACCTTAGGAATTATTGACAAGTGTCATTGAAAAATTGAGAGACAATTAGGATAGAAATTGAATTTGGGTTATAAGAATTGGACATGTGGCAAGTGACATATATCACTTGCCAAACAATGTCTTAACCCCACTAAGTTTTTAAACCCTTTTGTTGCTCTCCCACGTTGCTTTTCATTTAAAAGCCCATTTGGTGTTATTTTGCTCTCCCCATCCTCCTCTTCATGGTTCTCTTCTCCTCCTCTTCATCATTTTCGTTTTCTTCAATTCTTACCACGTCAATGTTGAAGATCTCACTTTCCTTCATTTGCTACTAGCATTTTTGCTATCTCCTTCCTCATCACTACAAAAAAAAACCTATCCTTACCTCCTTCAAGAAGATGATGAACGTGTGATGCTTGGGAGCTAGGGCAAGTGTTGTTTTTGAAGATTTTGAAGTGAAACCAAGTAATTTATGCTTTAAATGTTATGGGTATTGTTAAAATGAAACTAGAATGATGAGAAATATGGGATTGATGACTTGATTTTGTGAGCTGAATGTGTGTGATGTGGATGGTGAAAAATCTATATAAATGTCTTGTTTTTGTAATATAATTGTGAATGATCATTAATGACTCATGATTTGTTATTGAGATGTTTTGGAAGTTGGATGATCCATATAATGGTGTTAGGATGAGTGTAGAAAATCAATTATGAATATGAAAATTTATGTGTTCTGTTTTTAGTTAATGATCAAATATAGATCATGAATTGATTTGTGAATGTATTGGATTTGAAATGGAGTTGAGAATGAGGAGTGATGAGGTAGAAAAGGAGGTCTTCGTATGACTTGTGTTAGGTAAGATTTGGATACAAAATTTGGTAGTTAAGCTGGAAAAAGTTGCGGCAACATGACCTATGAGTGTGCTTATATGTTTTAGCCATAACTTCTTCTAGAGTTGTTCAATTGAGATGATTCTTAATTTGGATTAAATTGGAGATATATGGATACTTTTTTCATGAAGACATAGAATTCAAATTATGTCACTAAGAGTTTCTAATTTTGACTTGAAGTTGAATACTGGGTGTAGGAAAAAGTACAGAAAAACTGGATACATAATGGGTTCTTGTTATGTTTTCTTGACCAATTGATGTGAATCTATTTGGGTGTTTTCGTGATGATGTAAAATGAGTCTAAAGCTAAAGAAATAGATTAATGTAGTTTCTTGAAATGTGAAGGATCAAGGGAATAGTTAGAAGTGAAATAAAAGTAAAAATGAAGTTGAATATGTGCTGAAAATTGATGATGAATGCATATATATGTGTATGTTCAGTTATTAGTGTTTATAATCAATCATGCGCTATAATTTGGTTATGGATGATGTTGAGTTGAAATGGAGTTACAATAATGGATAAATGATGAGTAATGAACTAGAAATGATAAACTAAGCATTAGAAATTGAATGTTGTAAGTAAAGAATTAGAAATCTGGAAAGCATAGAATGCAATTGGACATACTTTAGTGCAAGAGGCATAACTTTTTATGTAGAACTCGGATTGAGATGATTTAGGTTTTAAAGAAGACTTCAAGATCTACAACTTCTATGAAGACCTCGAAAAGAGATTTTGACGTCTAAAAGGTCAAATTTTTAAGTTTTCGTATGTGACCCGTAAAGGTTCGTTTAACGGACATGGATGTCTGCCTAACGGACATTCACGGGTCAAGTGACCCTAATTGAGGCTTAAAGGGGTCTTAAAGTAAACCTAGAATGATCCTTCATTTATGTGACTAATATATGATACGTTTGAAGCGAAAATGGAGGTTAAAACTTAGTGAATGAATGGATGAAATCAAAGTATCAAATGCATGAGTATAATAGGGATGAAGTTGCTTATATGATTGTAGTTATATTCAAAGAAGTTGAGTAATATGTATTAAGGGATTAATTGTGAATGAGAATTGGATATTATGAGATCATATGAGGTTAGAAAAGAGATGACGAGAAATTGAGTTATGATATAGAGTGACCAGGTGTTCTTGAAGTGGAAGCCTATGAATAAGCTAGACAGATAAACAGGGTAACGATTGAATGGAGAATTTAGAATGATCATGTGCAAATGAAGTGTAAGTCTAAGTTCAATTAAACAATATGAATCATGAATTGAGAATGAGCATAAGATGTGAATTTAGAAAATATACCCAAGATTGTCATTGAACATGCATTATACATTACACATATACATGTGTGTAAAACTGAATATTTATGTGATTGTGCAATTATTAATGTGTGTGCAATATGTGTTTTGCATAATGATGATACAGGATAGAACATCCCCATTTAATGCTAATCTGGAACGTATTGTGAGTAGACCTAGATGGTCTCATTTCATTGTTTGTTTTGTGTGAATTTTGGTATTGATTGACTCCTGAACATCTATATGAATGTGATTGATTGGGTTGATTTTCGGACAGGAGGTCCGATGATTGTGATGCTTGGTTGAGATATTGAAGTGTTGCTTGTATGTGAATGAGATGAACTAAATGTATATAATTCGATGATAAATGTGTTTTGAATGAGCATTTGCATGTAAGTGAAAAAGTGATTCTCAACTTAATGTTGAATGTCAGACTAAGGTCTGATGATATGGGAATGTGATTGAATGAGATCATGCAAATGTGGTTAATACATTTTATTTCATGAATGCATGAAACATAATGGCAGTTGTGACCAGAGTAGCTACTGATCAGAACTTAAAGCTCAATGAGTGAAAAAGAGTTTCAAGGTCAAAAGTGATTCAGAGCCTCAGGCTCAACGTTTAATGAGCCCTATATGGGACAGTTTAGGCACTTGGTCACAACAAAGTAATAAATAGAAAGTGGGTCTCATGCACACTGCATATGCATAATACAAATGATTAAATTGTATTGATTGCAAAATGTGAAATGTTGTGAAGGTGATTTATGTGTTATGTGACTGGACGAGCCATCAATGATGGTCACTTATTAAGTTCTCAAAACTCACCCAAAATTTGCAAATATTTTTCATGATAAGAAGAATACCCCGTTAGGCAAACGGGAGCATCCCTACAGCATTCGAGTAAGGGATAGAAGTTAGGATCAGTTTGCGTTTACATTAGTATTTTCCTATATTTTTGTATAAATTTGTATTCCGTGATTTCTATAAAATAATGTATTCCGAAATTTTTGTATAATGTGTATACAATGGTTTTTATGGTGGAAAGTAAAGACATTATGACTAAAATGTTTTGTATTTGTAATGAGCCCCAATTGGCTATTAAAATTTTATTGATTGTATTGTGTTGATTGAAAATGTTTATGAATGAAAGTGGGCCCGAATTGGTTATTATTTCCGCATATGTTTGTTGTTGTTTCGAAAAAAATTTATATCGATGTTAAATGATTGAGTGCTCTAGCATGTCACCCTCGCAGAACACGGACTTGGATATCACCCAAGATGTCGGGCACATGTCTCGCGGGAGTGGGGTGCTACATAAACAGTATAAGGAATATATACCCGATTGAATGACTACATCATCACAATGAAAAGCATAATTTTTGCAATTGACGATTGTTCCAAAATAACCAATTTCCCTAATCATATGCGGACAAACGACATCGTTTTTTATTAATTTGAAAGAAATATACCAATTAACAAATTACCAAATGGTGGCTCATTATTATTTGGCTTAACCTTTGGTGACGAAATTGTATATAATATATAATTTTATATAACATAACCAAATTTATATATAATAAATAGATAATTGTGATTAAATAGAATAATATATTACCTAAGTAAGAAATGAGAAAATTAATATCATCTATACAATCATAAATCATTATACTAGTTACAATTATTATGTACACATTCATATAACATTATATTACAAAAAATTGCAATATATATATATATATATATATATGAGACAATTTTATAAAATCGTAGCCAAATATGTCCCTTTAGCGACAATTTTCAAAAACCATCACCTATGGTATAACATTTGGTGGCATTTTCTGGAATCATCCCCAAATGTTGCAGAGTTTTAAAAAAAACATGAAAATGATGTTGTTTGTTGTCATTTTGCTTCATTTTAAACCTAAAAACTCGAGCCCCCTCCCTAAAACTTCTACCTCTCTTTTCTTCTATTCGTTTATTCTTTTCTTCTCTTCATCTCTTCGTTTGGTTTTCCATTGTCTGCTTCCATCATCTCCGATGAACCGTCGGTTGAGGTTAGTAATTGATGCTGTGGTATTATGTTTTTGTTATGCTTTCATTACTGCTGTTAAATGCTTTGTTGTTGGTTGATTTTTTGGATGTTGTTTGCATTTATTTGGATTGTTAATGGTTGAATATTTGTTTGAATGTGTTAATGTTAAAGAAGAAGGGAAAAGACATGATTTTTGTAGTTAGTTAGGGGTGAATTTTTGAAGTCTATAAAGTATTCGATCAAAGTTCTCTTAGGGATGAAATCAAGTCAAAAGGTTATATAAGTTCATATACCTTAAAACTAGATCAATGGAATGAATTTATGTAATTTATTCATATACCTATTTACTTAATTTTAGTATGATATCTATACAGGCTATTGGTAATATTATGTAATTTTTTGCCTAACGTAATTAATAAAATGAAGTGTTATGTTGGATAAGATAATGCTAATTCTGTATCACAAGGATAATCTTTCTTCATAATATTGAACAAGGATTATCATATCCATTGATAGTATAGTAACATTGACTTTTTTTTTTTGTATCAAGTATGTAAGTCTTTCCTTTTACATAAATAATATTTTATTTTTAAGAATTATACTCTTAAGATATTATTAGGATGATCAAGAGAACTACATAATTCATATATTCGTCAATCTCTTACACAATAACTCTTAAGTTTTTCTTTAGAAATTAAAATTGTACTAAAGAGAAAATAGTCCAACTAAAAGTAATACTTTATAGGAAGCTACTAGCTAAACTCCATTAATGTTTAAATGAGATTCATGGTCATCTAAAGAATCACCTTCCTTCTTCTCATCACTTTCATGGCATATTTTTTAATTTGCCATTTGGAAGGAATTGTAGTTGAGGCCTAATCTTGATATGATGCATATTGAAAAAAAATATTTGAGAGAATATTTTAGGAACTTTGATGGAAATTGATGGCAAATCAAAAGACACAATTAAAGCTTTATTAGAGTTGGAAGACATGAATGTAAGAAAAGAATTGCATTTGAAAAGAAGAGATGATGAGTCACACATTATTCCACCTTCTTGTTACAACATGTCAAAAAAGGAGAAGCAAACTTTTTGTCAATTTCTTAAATCAATCAAGTTTTCTGATGGGTAGGCATCTAATATAGCTCAGTGTGTCAATGTTAAAGAGGGAAAAGTTTCAGGGTTGAAAATTCATGATTGTCATGTACTTCTACAACTATTACTTGTTGTTGGAATATATGGGTGTTTGTCGAAGGATATGTCCCTAACTTTGAGACAATTGGGTGAGATTTTTAAATAATTATGTTACAAGACACTAAAAGTAAAAGAGTTGGAAAAAATAGAAAAAGACATAGTTTTGATTCTATGTAAGCTTGAACTAGTGTTCCCCCTACTAGTTAAGCGCAAATGGTTTAATCATAGTAACATAAAAGTGAATGAGAATATTACTAACAACAATGTTAGTAAACATGGTATGATAATGACCCTTTTGTCCTCGTAAGTCAAGTGAAACATATTTTCTACATCAAAGACACTATATTAGGAAGTAATTGGAAAGTTGCTCAAAAGTTTCAACACCGAAATATCTTCAATTTTTGTTAAACGGAAAATAGTCTAACGAGTGAAGATGGTGATGAAGTATATTAAGAGAATGAATCAGAGTTGAATAATGAAGCCCTACAAAAAGAAGATGTAGATATATCATCATTCCATATGAGAGATGTTCATCCCATTATAGTACAATTTGATAAAGTACAGGCCAATCTTGTCGTAGAAAGAAATGAAGACTATATTGAGGATGAATTATATGACAATGATGATACTTTAGCCAAATATAATAGTGATGAAGAATCAAATCATAATATAATTAATGATGATGATTTTGAAGATCTTGATCCTGATAATTGAAGGTAAAAAAATGTTGTTTATATTGTTTGAAATGTATTATTGATGTTTAAGTTATGTTAATCTGTATTGTTGATGTTTGAGTTATATTAATGTGTATTGTTGATATTTGAGTTATGTTAATGAAAATTTTAGATATTTGAGTTATGTTAATACAAATTATCGATGATTGAGTTATGTCACTGCGGATCGTTGATGTTTGAGATATGTTTATGTGAATTGTTGATGTTTGAGTTACGTTTATACAGATTGTTAATATATGACTTATGTTTATACATATTGTTGATGTTTAAGTTATGTTTATGCATATTACTGATGTTTCAATTATGTTAATAGGAATTGTTGATATTTGAGTTATAGATATCTAATATAATGACACTTGGTAGAAACAAGGGGAAGAAGGTAGCAAGTATCTAAATTATTCCTCCCCCACAATAACCAGATCAATCAAATCCTAGCCAACAATAACAATCAACTTCATCCATCAATGGAGCGAGTCAGCAACAACCTCTATTTGCCTCAACTAGTATAGAGGCATCTGTAGGTTTGTTAATCTTTAACACCCACAAATAGACTTATGCTCAAATATATATTTACACATTTAATGCGTAATTTCTTATCATTATTTATTTGTTGTTAGTTTCCAATATCAACATCAAAAAAAGAGGTTGAGGCATAACTAAAGGTTGTGAGTTGCAACGAATGAATGTTGCAATGAACAGTAAGTTGTTTGCACATATTAATACCTCGCAAGGTCATCCTATAGACAAGCTTCAATCAGCAAAATTATCTAGTGAGTTGGGGGTAATTTCCAGAACTGAATTATCTTGCCTTAAGCATGCCAAATAGTTGAAGAAAGACAACTTGTTAAAGAATGCATTGGATAAAGTTTCAGCAATTTTGAATTTATTTAATTATAAACAAATTTGTTTTACTTATTTAAAGATTAATTTCACTTTTACTTCTTGTTTACAGATGAATATGAATATCGTCGATATTAACAACCTTGTTGTTTCAAACTGTGTGAGTTCACTGTTAAAATATAGGACTAGGCCATCGTTATCAACTGCATCAATATTACAAATCTTTTGCTTCCGACGAGGAGGCAAGGAAACATGTTCATAAACAGATGTATTTAAAAAATTGGAGCAATTTGTGTGATTATTGGGCCTCTCCTAACGTTCAGGTTTTCTTCTTTCTCTTTACATTTGTTTCTATTAATCTTGTTATACAATTTAATAATTATTTTCTTTCTTTATTTAGGAAAAATGTGAGAAGTCTAGGTTAATTGATTAAAAATGAAAACTCCTCAGAAAAGGGGTGGGGACATTTTGTTCTTTTTCTTCAAAACGAAACGAAAATGACATCATTTCTTATTGAACAAACAACGTCATTTTTGTTTTTCTAAATGTTGCGACAATTGACAAAGATTTTAGAAAATGTCGCCAAACGTTAAACAATTGGAGATCGTCGCCAATGTAAACTGTCCTTTAGCAACAATCTCATGGAATCATCGCTAAAGGGATATCTTTGTCGCCAATTTGTTGTCCTTTAGCGATGTTTTCTGAGAGGTTTCCCTAAAGGATCTTTTTTGCAACGATTTTATAAATCGCCGCCAATTCTTTTCACATATATTTTTTATTTATCAAATTTTTTGTAATATATGATTTCTATAAAATAGTATAGAACTTATGCATAATAAATACAATTTTGTGACTCCACATAAAATTGTCAACTCGTATATTTTAAAAGATATTAATAAAAAGTATAAATTTATGTAATATAAATTAATTTTGTTTTTAGTTTTATAAAATTTTGAAATGACATTATTGTTAACTAAATTTATTTTTAGACTTACAATCATTGTCAATAATATTAAATTTGATTTTAATAAATAGATTTTATGATTTCATCGTATAGCCTTTTAATTCACTATCGCAGAAGCATTGTCTCCTCTGTTGTGGTTGTCTTCTGTTTTGAGGTACAGGATTGGACAAATCGGTTGTTTTGGAACATTTTTCGATTCCAAAAAGTATGTCTATTCAATCAAGTATGTATGTGTTCAAATTTTGGTTCCATATACTGTTTAACTTAGCTATTTAAGTTCTATACTATTTGTTTTTTAGGTGAAAAACTGGGGAATCATTAATTTTATCTTCTGCTAGTTTAGTTAAAACGAAGAAGTTGTTAAAAGAGAGTGTCAATAAACTAACACCCGAGGGAAGATCTTTGACTATTTCAATTTATGCTTTTGAATGTACAAAGAGCCTTCCAAGGAATCTAGATATAGTCCTTTACCTTTTCTACCAAGTGTCATGTCATTTGGAATTCACAAAAATATTTATTTCTTTCTTTTTGATGGAATAGCTATGAAACTTTATTTAGTGTTTTACCAGTAAGAATTGTTAAATTTATAATTAAAATATTGTATTACTTACCATCTATCATTATATTATATTGTTTACTATATTTCAATATTTATTAATTGTTTTTTTTTGTAAGAACCATATATGATTATTATATTACAAACTTTATGTTAAAGCTATTTGAAAATTTTGTGACACCGTAAAAATTGTCAAATCATGTAATTTAAAAAATAAAAAGTATAAATCTATGTAATATTAATTAATTTTATGTTTATAGTTTTATAAATCATTGAAATGATTTGAAAATTTTAGTAGCCAATTTTATTTTTATACTCAAAATCATTGTCCATAATATTAAATTTGATTTTATTGTTTGAACTTTTCATGATGATTTAAAAAATTTGTCACCAAAAGTCAAGCTTTTTGAAACGATTCATAAAGTTGTCACCAAAGGCTCGACTTTTAGTGACAAAAATATAAATCGTCGTCAAAGACATACATTTAATGACGATTGTGTAAAATATCGCGAAAAGATAAGCTTTTAACGACGTTATTAAAAACTATCACCAAAAGCTAAGGGGGTGTTTAGTTCTACTTCTATTTTTCTATTGTAGTTTTCAATTTTTGTTTTAGTTTTTCTTTTGAATAAAAAAAGTTGTTTGGTTGTTAATGTTAATGTAGTTATATTTTTATTACTGATAATAATTACATTGTAGATAAAACTTAAAGATAAATTATTTATAATTAAATAAATTTATTTAATCTCTTATATAGTATTTATTAACAAATTATTAATAAATCTATGTTAATTTAATAAAATAATTAATTTATAAATTAAAGTTTTATTTGTAAATTAATATTTATTTGAAATATATTTTAATTATTAAATCAAAGTTTATTTGAATATTT
>JAOTIZ010000001.1:24511324-24523091 GCA_027123425.1 Erythroxylum panamense | reverse complement strand
GTTTAATATATTTTAAATAATATTTATATGCATAAATAATTTTTATTACAAAATAAAATATAGTTAAAGTTAAAAGTACTTTTTATTTTTATATTGCCAAATAGTCTACTTTACGAAGCTTTTTCAAAAAGTTCTTTTTAAAATGATAGTCAAACAATCAACTGACTTCTTAAAAAAATTCTTTAAAAAAAAGTTCTACTGATAAAAGCTCAATTGACAAAAACTCTACCGATATATGCTGATCTAAACAGACATATAGTAAATTTTTTGATTGACACAATAACCTGTAAATCACGTCAATTGGGTACTTCGTATTAGTTAAACTTTATACGACAGACTCGATCAATAAAGCGTAAGTAAGAGGATTTGAACACAAAACCTTTTGTTTTATAAAAATGAATAAATAAATAAATTTTTATTTAATATATTGTATTTAAACTTCAAATTAAATATAAAATTTTTAATGATATTTTAAAATTTTAAAATTTATTTAATCTTTAATTTAGAGGTTTAATATTGCTTGATTTTTTAAAAAACTTATTTAATTTTTAAAGCATTGATTGAATTCCTAAATTGCAAGCCGAAAGGATACCTACCACTGGGCCCTCATAATCCCAAAAATTTGGATTTGGTTATCTTATCCAAAGCGAGAGGATGGCCTAAGAGCATTCATCTTCCGCCATCACCTACCACTCTTCTCTATACACTTCCCCTTTCTGTCTCTCTCTAAATAACACACCGCCTTATCTTCTCCACTTTCCAGTTTCCACTACTTACTCACCTTTCTTTATGTCTTTTGTGATTTGTTGTCAAATGTCTTTGAGTGGGCTTAATATGGCAGCTCTAATCCCATGCCACTGTTATTCATCTTTAGTCAACTCCGGACTCGTGAGTAAACCCATATTGCCCAGAAGCCACATTGGTTTCCCAGCCACAAACAGAGGTCATCTGGGTGGTTTTTGGTCTAGGCAGTCTCAGCTCAGATGTTCACTTAAGCTTCCCAGTGACTCCAGGAGTCATTGTGAGCAGGTAATGAGTAGTGTTTGTTGTATGTTGTTTTTTTTTGTTGGGTTGGGAAAAGATCAGATTTTTAAACATCAATTGGTTGCATTTACTTCGTTGAAGGTGAAAGTTGTTTTCTTGCTGACTCTGGGTGATTATATAGGGAGCTAACTGTTGATGGGTCTCAATTACTAGCTTGAATGAGCTTATTGTTGACTTGTCTTTTTGCTCACTCTTTGGCAGAAAAAGAAGGCTTTTTCGTTGAAGGAGTGTGTGATTTCTATTGCTTTATCTGTTGGGTTGGTAACAGGAGTACCTTCATTGGAGGGGCTACCTAATGCTTTTGCCGCTGGCCCCGCATTGCCTGATATCTCAGTGTTAATATCCGGGCCACCGATCAAGGACCCTAGAGCATTGTTAAGATATGCTTTGCCTATTGATAATAAAGCTATAAGGGAAGTACAAAAGCCGCTTGAAGATATCACAGATAGTCTCAAGATCGCCGGACTCAAGGCACTTGATTCAGTGGAGAGGGTAAGGACCTTCCACTATTCATATCGCTTGGTGTTTCAATTTTATTCTCGCAATTTTATAGCACCCTCTGTAGGCATTTTACTTCCCTGTGCGTATCAATTTGATTGGTTCATGTTCATTGACAATTCTTATTGTAAAATGTAGAATGTGAGGCAGGCGTCTAGAGCTTTTAAGCAGGGTAAGAGTTTGATTATCTCAGGCTTAGCTGAATCCAAGAAAGACGATGGAGTGGAACTGCTTGATAAACTGGAAGCTGGAATGGATGAACTTCAGCAGATTGTGGAGGATAGGAACAGGGATGCAGTAGCACCTAAACAAAGGGAGCTTCTTAATTACGTTGGAAGGTAAGTATCATAGATGCATTTTTTTCTGGTGGAACTGTACTCATGGACATTTAGACAAAGTCTTGCCTTCTCATATGGGAACTGAGGATTGCAGTATCTGCACTTCAACAAAATTTGGAGTAATTTTCGTGCAATGTTTACCTTTTTAAGTTTTTTAAGTCCACCGTGCTAATATAGCTTATCCCTCGATTGCTTTTGGTGATGTACAAATATGAACTTTGCACCCTTTGTGCTGTCCCCGTTTCTGTCTAGGGCACAATCCTGAATTTGGTTCTGAACTCCGTCATGGGATTTATAGGTTTATAGTAACTCTGCAGTCACTTGAGGAGGCTGGCAAGAAATTAGTGATTGTGAAAGTGAAGCAGCTACAACGTTCTCGTTATAGCTATCCTTTGTATTCCCATGTAGGGTATGGTTCAATGAGTCAGTATGTCATCTCATGGTTCTTTTGTGACTTTCATGTCGCCCACATGTCAAATACAGATTGAGGAGTTAAAAAAAGTTAATCCTCATAGATAAACATTTCTCATACATACCCTTGTCATGACTGCAGCTGAGATCTTCCTCGGGCATTGGGTTTCTGCAGTGTTGAAGAGGATATGGTTGCTGAGTTCCCATATGAAGTGCCTGAAGAATACAAAAATATGCCTCTATTGAAGGGAAGAGCTGCGGTTGATATGAAGGTCAAGGTTAAAGACAATCCCAATGTTGATGAGTGTGTATTCCGCATTGTTCTAGATGGTTATAATGCTCCTGTGACAGCTGGGAATTTTTTGGATTTGGTAGAAAGGCACTTTTATGATGGCATGGAAATACAAAGAGGTAAACTAGTAGCAAGTCGTACTGTTCTTTTTTAAAGTTATTTTCTTATTCTATGAACTTGCTGTCCTACCACTCACAAATACTGATGTACAATGAGTAGTAAAAAATATCAACCAATAGCTAAAACTGATAGAAACTAGGTAATATAGGCTGTTGAGTGTTGTTAGGCTGCTGTAATTTCAAATAAAGTCTGGATTTCAGCTTGGAATGCTGGAATTTCATATTTGGTATAGTTGAGTTTTTAGGGTAAAAAAAAGTATCACACTTTCTAATTGAAAACTCAAGTTTTTAGAAAAAAATCAGGTTGTTATTATTGAAGGGTGGGTAAAGCTAGAATAGCATAACTTACTACTATTTCTTATTTAATAAGGTATCCTAGCATAAACTAAATCTCAGCCTTTAATGTCTTTGGTGTCACCTCAACTTCATCCCATTAAATTGAAACTTGTTATTAACTAATTTCTCCGAGACTTGTCTGAAATTGGAAATTGATCTCCTTTCTATTTGACAAGAAACTTAAGCTCTTTTGCTAATTGGTCTCCTTTCTGTTTGACAAGAAACCTACGCTCTTTTGCTTCAATTCTCCTCTACTCATCTGAAGTTATCCCCTCTCTTCTCCTGTTTCAAATAATGGAAGGATTGCATCCGGTACACCTGGTGTCGCGATCACAACCAAACACCCTTTCCTAATCCTAAACCTCTGCTCCTCAATGAACTGTCCACCGACACAACTTTAATTGCCTAATAATGTGCACACTTGACAGTTTCATTCTCGGCATAAGGACCTTCAGCCTCATTCTCCTCAATCTTTTCTAATGTTTGTTTGTTTGTTTGTTTTTCTTTGTGTTTCTGCAGCCTTTTGAAGTTTCTCTAAGATGGAATCTTCATATGCTATATAACCAGTACCAACAAGATTATTCACATGATCATATTCAACTGATTGTTTGACACCATGAAACACCCATGCAGTAGCTGGTTGAAGTTAGCGTTATTTCCGAAACACTTACTTTTTGCGGCAACTGCTGCATTTTAGTTGCCATTACAGCAAGGGCTGAACCTCTTTTCCTGGAACTCTTGATAACAACATCTTTCACCTTACCAAATCTTGAAAAGAACTCCCTCAAATTTTCTGTTGTATAATCCTCACTAATCTTTTGTCAAGAACTCTTAGCATCTTCTCCTAATCAGTCCTAAACAACTAGGATAATCTGCAAATAGATAACATATCTACAACTTACTACTATCCTATCTAATAGGGGAATCCTAACATAAACTAAATATCAGCCCTTGTTGTCTTTGTTGTCACCTCAACTCCACTCTTCTTCCCATCAAATTGAAGCTTGTGGTTGACTGATTTGCCCTCTTCTATTTCTTTTATACACTCTAAGCTCTTTTGCTTCAATTACCCTCATTTTTCCATTGATAGTTGTCTAAGTGCAATGCTACATTGCAGGCACACACATTGCTATCTTCTTCTGTTTATATGTCTTGTTCCGAAATTAGCACTCCTGTATATGGATGAATTCATCTGTTAATTTTTGTTACTGGACATGACTTTGGTGTAAATGGATTTATTGCAGCGGATGGATTTGTTGTTCAAACTGGAGATCCTGAAGGTCCAGCAGAAGGCTTTATTGATCCTAGTACAGAGAAAGTTAGGACAGTGCCACTAGAAATCATGGTCAATGGGGAGAAGGCACCTTTTTATGGTGCAACTTTGGAAGTAAGCTCTCTCTCTCTCTCTCTCTCTGCTTTTCTAGAGAAGTTCCAATTTCTGTTATATCACTTTTTTGCTTTACGTATTTTCATATTGCTGCTAATTTTTGTGTTGTTGCTGAACTTTTCCAATATGATATTTAATTTGTATCTCAACAGGAACTTGGTTTGTACAAGGCTCAAACAAAGCTTCCATTCAATGCATTTGGAACAATGGCCATGGCAAGAGATGTAAGACTTTAAGTTTAAAAATTGCCCATCTCTGAAATTGTTCGTTTTTAAATTTTTGTTTCATTTTTGGCAGGAGTTTGAGAACAATTCAGCCTCAAGCCAGGTCTTTTGGCTACTGAAAGAAAGTGAGCTCACCCCTAGCAATGCAAATATTTTGGATGGTAGATATGCTGTATTTGGTTATATTACAGAAAATGGGGATTTGTTGGCTGATCTCAAGGTTGGTGATGTCATAGAATCTATGCAAGTTGTTTCGGGCTTGGAAAATTTAGTTAATCCAAGCTATAAGATTGCTGGCTAGACTCAGCATACTTCACATGGCGGCGGATGCTAATCCATTGAATTTGAAGGCATATGACGTTATGAGGCTTTTCAACTGTATGATTTGTTCCATGATTCTGTAGACTGGATTTGGATAGCTTTTACAATTCATGTTGAGAATGAATTATTTCTGATATTGCAGTCTTTTGCAATATTTCATTGTCGGCTTCTCAAGAATTATCAATTTTTTTATGAAATGTATCACTTGTTGAATAGAAACTCTTTATCTTAGTATCAGATAAAGCATATGAAAGGCCGGGGATTCTGTACTCTGGGTGTAAATAATGACATCAGTTTCATTACACAGAGTATAACTCCACCGAGCCCCCTTGTGAAAAATTCTGTGAATGGCTATCTAATCAGGATGAGCAGTTCTTACAAAACCAGACATGCTTAAGCTAAAGATGAGAGCTTTACATAAAGCATGAAAAAGAGTTACTGCAGATCACCACTTGAACCACCACCTTTGCAGCTTACTGTACCTGCATATGATTACTAGAAGTTTAGAACTCACAACTAAAATATCTTGAGCTTCTTGTCATTGTTCCTTATGGCCCCCTGCACTTTCGGAAACAGAAACATCCCTGAGGCTGGTCGTGAGGGATCATGCCTCCACCCTTGGATGTGTCGATTGCCTCTATCATCGATACAACCTCATCCATCTCTGGCCGCCTGTCAGGGTTGGCATCCCAGCATCGCTTCATTACATTTGCAAGAGAACTTGGGCAACAGCGAGGTATCTCTGGCCTGAGATTCTGTTGATCATTATGAATGTAATGAGTACTGCATTGAATGTCTGAGTGGAGCAGATCAGATTGAGATGAAGGTAAATTTGAGATGGAAAGCTTAGGTTCCAAAGGTCACGAGCATAAGTTTCATAACCATACTTCATGTTTAGATTGGAACAGGAAATGGAATTGTTTTGCAGTAACAGGAAACAATCTAACTTGCATATTCATCTACCTGTCGAACGACAGCTGAAGTTACTTCTGAAAAGCTGAGATCAGGATATGGCATGTCACAGCAATATATTTCCCACAAGCAGATGCCAAAACTGTACACATCACACTTTCTGTTATATGGATTGCCATTGAGAACCTGTCCCATCACCGATTACTCAGTATGAATTGGTGAATTGGAAATTGTATTTAGAGCTGAAAAGAAGCTACAATAACAGTATGAAAATAGGTTAAGTACCTCTGGTGCCATGTATCCAAGTGTTCCAGTCTCTCCAGTCATGTCATTGGGATTCGATGCCTCAAGACGAGCGACCCCAAAGTCAGCTATTTTCACCGTACGTGTCTTGTCCAGAAGCATATTTTCTGTTTTCACATCTCGGTGGACAATCTTCTTGGAATGAAGATAACTCAATCTGCAAGAATCCAAATGGCAGCATCATGTATAACCCAAATTCCGTTCTATAATCTTGTGAGGATTTGTAAGTGTGGAAGAACTTTTACCCTCGTGCAAGATCTAGTGCCAGTTGAATAACCACTTTGAAGGCCAGTTTCTTTCTCCTGTTCTTTATCAGGTAAGATTTTAGAGCACCACCGGGACAATATTCGACAACAACACAGCAAACGTTACTTGGCATTCCAAAATGACCATTCTCGGTCTGTATATTTAATTCTGATGACCCCATTGTTGCTCCAATGAACTGCAAAAAATAAAATAAAATAAAAGACTTTTACTGCAAAGTAGAGAATTTGAACAACAGCTAAACCAGGGTTTTAAAGGGGTAAGTTTTTCACGGAGAAAAGTACTTCATCAACCAACCCCATGATACTGTGATCCATATGATCTTACGAAGGTCAAATTTCTTGGTGTATTCAAGAAAGTTTCAGCCTTTCTCAAATTCTTTTGAAGGAAAATTTGAGATGAACTGCAGTTTTCATGAAGAAGACAGAAAGAAAAGAAGAATGTAACCTCGTTCTGGTTCTACCTTAGTTACGTTTGGATGATCAAGCTTGTGCCATACAGCAACTTCCTGCGTAAAAGCTGCTCTAAGTGAAGCTATTTCTGCCTCTGACCTGTGTCCCTCCTCACCCCAATCAAGAAGTTTAACTGAGCAAAATGAAAGGTCATTTTCTTAGTATGCACCAAAATTTGGAAACAAGAACATAACATAAGACTATAATAGCCTTGGAATTTGGATACTGTAATGAGTCAAACACATAGCTTTCACTGTTGATTAAAAAGGAAAAAAGAGAAAGATATGAACACTTGAGAAGATCACACAAAGAGGAAAAGCCATCAGTTCAGATGCTGAAGTGACCTGTCAACCTATCCATTCTCGTGAAAAGTCACGGATTTTGCAAGTCTAGATCTACATGAATTAGACATTTATCTATAGGAACAAAATGTATGTTTCACTCTGTTTTGTTGCAGAGAAATTACTGTGAACCACAAAATTCACAGTTTGGTTCCATGCAAGAAATTCTGAGCCAACTGAACAATCTGCTTTCCAGGAAAACGCTTCCTAAAACTTGAAAGCTAGTAAAAAGATATAAATTTCCATTTCGTAATTGAATTTTCTGAGCTGCCAAACAGAAACTCTGCTTATAAAAAAGTGAAAACAGGAATGAAAATTACTGAGAGATGGTGCAGAACAGAATCCAGAAGACTAAAAGTTCTAACCAATCATTAGTTGGAATAACTAGGAAACTGCAAGCATGAAGAACTTAAAAGTTTCAATCTTTAAGAACAAACATGATAAAGTTTCACTTCCATACATTAATCCTAAATGGGTTCTATGCATGAATCAAAACGGATTGTTGTTAAAAAAAAAAACTAGCACTGCAAAACTGAGAAGAAAGCAAGTTCATGAATAGAAACAAGACATTTCCTGAGTTGGGAACTTAATCACCCTCCACTAATAGGTAGCTTCAAAATGAATTATCAGGAAGAGAAGTAAAGATGAGAACTTGGTATATACCAGCAACATCTTGGCCATCATAAATGCCACGATGAACAGTACCAAAAGTGCCTCGAGCTATAACACTTTTAATGATGAGCTTGGAGGGATCAATCTCCCAGTCTTGCTTTGTTGTGGAGATCATGACATTGTTGGTGAGCCTTTGCAGTCCTTGTCCACCTCCGTCACCTTCTTCTCCATCTTTCTTGCTCTTGTTCTTTTCCATAGTCCATGCTCTGCTCAGATGCCTGTGTAGCTGTTCATCCAAGCTTTTCAGATCTATCTGATCTGCTCTCACATACGCTCCTCCACTTTCACTCTTCTCTTTCATCTCTTCCCCTGTTTCTCTTTCTCTAGGTATCCTTGGTGTGTGCTAATGAAGTACAAGCCGCTGGGACAAAGACCCTGTGGACCTCAGTGTGGTGGGTTCTGGTTTTCTGGAGACTTGACAAGTGTGATTGATGACTATAGTTTCATTCACGTTATATCTATCTATCTATCTGTCTATCTGTCTATGCATATAACATCGCTGCCCTCTTGTGATATTGATGATGATGATGATCTTTTCTCATTTATGGCTTTCTGTTAAAGGTGGTATCTAGTGAACATTGCTGATAAGAGATGATGCCACTTCTAGTATATAGTACTCAACTGGCCTGCTCTGCGCTGCTCTCTCCTTCTCTCTCTGTATATGTCTCTGTCTCATCAGCTTTGTTCAATCGGTATCAGCCATGTGGGCACATGGATTTTGCCTGAACAAGACGTGTGTTGCTCTGACCCACCTCTTTCCTGTCTCTTCTTTCTTTAATTTATGAAACACCAACAACCTTTATCTCTCCCTCTCTTTTCTCATCACTGTCAAAATCTAACCTTTTTAATGGCTAACTGTTTCGAGTCTCAACTTGCTCTGCTTTCCCTTGATTATGGTTGGTACTTGAAAACAGTTACGCATGGAGCTGATTCTTTTTATTTAATATGGTCATCTTCCTGTTTCTGTCAGCAAAACAGAGTAGACAAATTACATTTATATATGATTTTGCACAAATTCCGTTCTTCCTTTTTTGTATCAAAAGATATATTCTTTCTCGTTTAGTATATATAAATCTTTTCTTGTTTGCCATTGGATCCTGCTAGTCTTAGAAGGTGGAGTTCCTGAAGAATCGTCAACGGCAGCTAGTTTATCAGTCTCTGGTATTGTTTAATCTTTGTTCTGTTCAATCTGATCTTTTGGATTTGGTTGAAACATATCTTAGTAATGGATTGACTATTAGATGCCAAATTAAATAGTTAAAGAAATGTAATATAAATTCAGTAATATATCAACATTCAAAGGAAGAAACTTATTTTTACGAGTAATTGTCGATTATCATTTTTTATCAATATTTTCATAATTAGACTGAAAATTAAATTAATAAGATAAAAAATTTAAAATTTAAAATATTCAACTAGTATTAGATTGTCATAAAATCGGTTAAAGATTAAAGAAATTTAAAAATAACTGAAGAAAACTATTCTGAAAATTTTAAAATTTAATTAAAAAAAGATATGTTTAATAAAAGTTAATCTGTTTGTTTTGATTTATAAAAACTAATTAATTTTAAAAAATTGACTGATTAATTAATAAACTGATCAATTTTTAACAATAAATGTTATTAAACTAAATCAAATTAAAAAGTTGAAAACCAAACAAAAAAATTAATCGTTCAAAGTCTCAGGATTTAAACAATGGTTTTTATATCACATATGTTGGTCGATACAATTATTTTTTAAAATTTTTTGGTTACATCGAGTCTAGAATTATTGATTTATTTTAATTGTATTTTTTATTAATTAAAATTATAAAATATAAAGAAATTCAAGGTTCGTGCATTTTTCTTAAAAAATTAAATCACATGTAACTAAACAACACATAAATTATTATTAATAAATTGATTGATTAATTAATAATTTAAACCATTGAATTAAGCAAATAATTCTATTAATATAACATTAATATTATTTCAATAAATTAATATTAATTAATTTATAAAATATAATTCAGGGCCATTCATACATTAGTGACCTTATATACTATACCAAAATCAATAAAATGAAGCATAATTGGGTATAAAATGATTTTGGTGATGAGTGCTTCATAAATATAAAAATACATAATAGAGATCTATATAATTTAAAGCGTGTTGAATAATTCTATAATTATACAATTTAAATCAAGACACGACTTAAGTGAATAATTTAAATTTTGATTTAATTGATTGATTATAAAACATTAAATTAAAAAATCTAAACATTAAAAAATTTACGCCATTCAAATTAATTTTTAAAAAATGTCTCCTCAACTAATTAAATTATCCTTAAAAGATTTGGAAGCTTAATTTCGTAATATAAAAATCAATGATTCGAAAAACTTAATCGTAAAAGCCTTGAACTATCTAACTTTTTAGTTCGGTTTTTAACTTTTCGATTCGATTTACTTTAATAACTCTTGTTGTAAAAAAAATGATTAATTTATTGATTAATCGGTCAATTTTTATAAACTGATATTCTTATAAACTAAAATAAATCAATTAATTTTTATTTAATAAAATTTTTCAATAAAGCTTCAAAATTTTTGATGGATAAAGATAATATCTTTTAATCATATTTTAATTTTATTTAATTTTAACCATTTTTAAGACGATTTAATACCGATTGAACATTTTAAACCTTAAACCTTTTATTTTACCGGTTTAAATTTCACTCTAATTTTTAAAGCATTGATAAAAACATAACTTTATATTACAAATTCTTGCAAAATTTGTATGATAGGAACAAAATTCCATAATTCTTGCACAGTATCTCCAAACCCCAATACAAGGACGATGGTTGAAAGGAGACTTCTGTTGTGTTTCACATGATGAAGCGCCACTTTTGTAGCAACCCCATCGGCATACCCGTGAAGCTCTTACTTTTTAACTTGAGCAATCATCAAAAGAAGAGGTTATATGTATACACTCGAGGTTCACGAGGCCATAGTTTCAACAATGAACAAGTAGTCAAAGATATCAGACTTCAGCCTTTACTTCCCTGTTAAGTTTGGACATGTAATGGTCCCTTGTCCCCTCACATGAGTCACCACGACTCACATTACCAGACAACGTTGCATCGAGATCACAAAAATATGGTCGAATACCAGATACCAAAGCTCAGTGATCTGATGATAAAATACATTTAGAGCAAGTAACAAACAGTTCATAACGTATCGGAAGCATAATATGGTTGTCTGCTCGATATCAGATTCTGAACACGAAATGAGTGAACCATTATTGATGATTTCATCGGATCCCATACACATAATACATATTTTACAAATACCCATTCAGATCATAAACACATTTTAGATGTTCACACAACATGGTATATCATAAGATCACACAGTTCACATTACTAATTATAGCAAATAAATCGCATCAATTATCACTCATTCAACTTTGCAAATCATTCAATAAATTTCAATCTTATAATGTTATATGTATGAGACTCACATTCTTTCTTATTGTTATGATCGAGTGCCTATCACAAACTTATACAACTACCAGTTTATAGGGCTCAGTCAAACAGAACCACGGACCATAGCTCTACGCATAAAATCAGAAATCACATAGCAAAGCTCTACGTGAAAGCGCTTCATACTGGCAACTCAAGTCACAATGCCTTTATCTGAGCATGCATTTTATAAAATGCAACAATTTCATAAAATCTCATATATCACAATCTTATACAAATGCTCAGGCAAGATTTCACAGTCATTGGACCTAAGTCCGACGTTCAACTTTCGTTGAGAATTCACATAGCATAATACAATCAGAATTATCAAACAAATCAGAACACTTCCAATACAGTC
>JAOTIZ010000001.1:24268478-24283128 GCA_027123425.1 Erythroxylum panamense | reverse complement strand
AAAGTTCAAAAAAGGAAACCCAAACAGAGCACGAACCGAACTAATGGCTGCTACTTCTTCACTCATTTCTACACTCTTCTACTCTTCTTCTTTCTCCGCCCAACTTTCTCGGCAACCAAACAGAAAATCCATCTCCTTCTTCTCCTCTCCTTCTTTCTCTCTTAATGACCGCACAGATCCTCGAGTCCTCCATCTCGTCCCCCGTGTTCAGGCGACCACCAATTTCTCGCCGGACGGATCCTCCTCTCCGTCTCCTCTAGACTCACTTCTCGTGCTCTGCACCTCAGTGGCTTTATCGGTGTCTCTATTCGTCTCCGACGTTGGAGCCGCCTCCGCTTTCGTTGTCACTACGCAGCGGAGGTTACAGTCCGACGAGCTCGCTACCGTTCAGTTGTTTCAGGAGAACACTCCCTCCGTTGTTTATATCACTAATCTCGCTGTTAGGTTTGTGTTTGAAGTCTCTATTGTTGCGAGTTCGAGATTTTGATTTGGTTCTTTTGAGCTGACTTGCTCATTTTTGGTTGTAGACAGGATGCTTTTACTTTAGACATCTTGGAGGTGCCACAGGGATCTGGATCAGGTTTCGTGTGGGATAAAGCTGGCCACGTTGTCACCAATTATCATGTGATCCGCGGCGCTTCTGATCTGAAGTTAGTTTCTCCCTGAGTTTATACATTAGTGTTCCTCAGTTACGCTTGATTATTAGTAGCTCATTTTTGTGTAAAAGGTCAGTCAGACACTAATACAAGTACGTGTTGCTTCCTCATGTTTATAAAGACACGCATGTTTTGTTAGAATGAAACAAAAAGGAATCATTGTTCCTGTGAATTAGAATCTTCAATGTGCTTTTTATGGTTGTGAGTAGTTATCTGACTCAGTTTTTCATTAAACTACACCTTTCTACTGTAATTTTTACGGTCCTTAGTAATCAGATGAATTGGAATTAATGGTTGGGAAGCACTTCATGTTGTTAACCTCATCTTTTTGACCCTTTAATTTAGTGATAGTTGCATTTCAGGGTCACTCTTGCAGACCAGACAACATATGATGCAAAAGTTGTTGGGTTTGACCAGGACAAGGATGTGGCTGTGTTGCGAGTTGACGCACCCAAAGATAAGCTGAGACCTATACCTGTTGGTGTCTCCGCTGACTTGCTTGTTGGTCAGAAAGTATATGCAATTGGAAACCCAGTAAGTTCCGTTTATGTCCTTCCTCACATCCTGGCGTGTTTTTGTTTCTAATTCCTCATTAGCATTCTCCTCTTATATTTCTGTTTGGACATATGTTGAAAATGTATAATTGTTTAAGTAATAAAAACTATGTCAAATGATCTTCTAAGATTTGAAAATCTTCATGACGCATTTAACTACATCCAAATTAGCTACTTCTGGAAGAAAAAGATTAGCTGAGGATTTACAGTAATAAAAGGGTAATTTGGTTTTCCTCAAATGCTACATACTTCTTTACTTGTATGTTGGAAGATGACTAAAAATTTTGTTTGGTTGGTTCAACGGTGATTTTGGATGAGGCGTAATTGTATGTAGTATTTAAAGAAATTTAAAGTTTATGCATTTAATTGATGCAAACCAAATATAGAAGCTTCTTATAAAATTCACAACTTTTTTTTGTATAGTTTATCCATATATGTAAACAATTATGATACTTTTATATCCGTAGCTTTGCAGTAACCTGAGAAAGTCATAATAGTTGTGTCTAACTTGTGGCATCTGTTTTTGCAGTTTGGACTAGATCACACCCTTACAACTGGAGTAATAAGGTACATAATTTAGGAAATTTCTTTAACATGTTGATCTCTTTGTGGGATTGACTACAGGAAGCTATTTTGTATTGCATGCCATCACCCTGTAGTTTATTTTAATTAACAAAATTACTGTTTAGTGTACTTATATTGTCACTTTTCCTTATAGTGGACTTCGTAGAGAAATCAGTTCTGCTGCTACCGGCCGTCCAATTCAGGATGTTATACAGACCGATGCTGCCATTAATCCTGGTAATAGTGGAGGGCCACTTCTTGATAGTTCAGGAAACCTTATAGGAGTAAATACAGCTATTTACTCTCCTTCTGGTGCATCATCTGGTGTTGGATTTTCAATTCCAGTTGACACTGTAAGTTTGCACTTCCATAAATTTCAGCAAGGATAACAAAATTTTTGGTCTTTCTATTTTTTTGACAATAAAGTCTTAAATTTTTTTAATTTTCTTCAATTCAAGTGAAAAGAATTCAGTGTGTGATGGTTAAAATTCAAGAACAAATGTTTAGAGGAGTACTTTGAATAAGTAGAGACCGTATCTATGTCTTTCAATGGCTACATGTTGGAGAGAAACTTGTGAGTAAGAGAGAGACAAGTGAGGTTTGCTTAGTCAAAAAAAGTTAGGACTTACGGGAAAGGGAGAAGTTCATGCAGAAGTTCAACGAGAGCTCTTACTCATAAATCATGTGAGTTAACAGTCCATATAACCCTTTGTTAACGGAATAGAATTGACAAAACTAAAAAAATTATAGGATTGACAAACGGAAAGTAGATGTACCCAAGAAAAATACAGAAGTAAGAGGACAAAAAAATTTTGTTATCCTTTTTAACAATGATAAGATGCCAATGTCTGCATACTTGTAAGATATTGATCTCCATTATTATTACTCTAGGTAGGTGGCATTGTTGATCAGTTGGTAAGGTTTGGAAAAGTTACAAGACCAATTCTAGGTATTAAGTTCGCACCTGATCAGTCTGTTGAGCAGTTGGGTGTCAGTGGGGTGCTTGTTTTGGATGCTCCAGCAGATGGTCCAGCAGGCAAAGCTGTATGCTTCGTTGCTTCTCTTTCATTTTTTAAAACATTCTTCTTGTTTTTAGTATTTATGGACAAATTTCTATACAGAAGCGGCTCAAAATCCTCTAAACCAAACACAAAATTGATTTTTGTTCAATTTCAACACGTCTCTTTTGCTGTATATGATGCATGATTCTTATGCTTCAGGGATTGCTACCAACAAAGCGTGACTCCTTTGGTCGGCTTATTTTGGGCGACATCATAACATCTGTAAATGGCAAAAAGGTTACAAACGGTAGTGACTTGTACAGAATTCTTGACCAATGTAAAGTGGGTGAAAAGGTATGGCATTCACTTCACCTATACTTTTACCTTTGGTTTTAGGACATTAGATTTGCGTTGTTTTTAGAAGATACTTGTTACATTTTCTGCGTTGAATTTAACTTGCTTTCATGGTAGTGGGGAAACTAAGTTATACTATCATCTAGAATTCAGATAGTTGTATGTAAAGCATGGGAACAGTTATTTTCCGCCTAGCTACTCACTTTGCGTTAGCCTCTTAATCTATGTTTTGGCTGTAGAACCATTTTTGTTAAGTATTGGAGACATAATCTTCCTCATCTTCATTTGATTTTTTCAGTGGAAAATTATTTCCTTTTTCCTGTTATTTGCTTCTTAATCTAGTGATCTAGCACAGGTAGAACTTGTTTACATGCAATTTCGTTTAATTTTGTTGCACTTACACCGCCTTATTGTTGTGATAAACTAGTCAATAGTCGTTCAAGCACGATGCAAGTTCATTTGATGCCTGAAATATTTTGATGATCAGGTGGTGGTAGAGGTGTTACGTGGTGATCACAAGGAAAAGATTCCTGTAGTACTTGAACCAAAGCCTGACGAATCATGATAAGTGAAAGTTGTGGCCTGTAAAACTGAACGCAGCTCGTGAACAAGATACTACTCTCAGGTTTGGATGTTATTCCTTTCAGGATAAAGGATCTTGTTGTACATATATCAGGAATTGTATTCTTTAGTAACAGTCATTAAGATGATGTATCAACGGATGTGTGCTGTGTATCAATCCCTTTGAAAACTTTGAAGGTTCCATTCATTTTCCGAGATCTTTATATCACAAGTTGCCTATCATCGTATCATAGAACAAATGATAGTGTTTCATTGTCAACGCATCATTCAGGAAAGGAAATGAACATTCGTGATTCCGAGGACTTGCTTTGCAGCACAAAAAGAAAATGTCTTCAATTTCAGTCCGTCCTTGTACACACACGTCTGTTAAACTCTTGCATTCAGATCAAGCATAACACTGTATAATGCATTCTTGTTATGCCAGTAGAAAGAAATTTAGAAACAGTGTTGGGGATATTTTCGTCTTACTTTGACACTCTAAATCGGAATAAATGGTATTACCATGCATGTAATATTCTTAAGTGAATTTTGTTATAGTAGTATAATATCATGCTTATTTCCGGATGTTTTGTTTATGTCATCTTACAAAACATAGAGTTGAATTCTTTAATTATCTTCTTAGAGTTTGGATTTTACTTAACTAAGCTTAATTAAGTCATGTCTTATCTTGATTGATTTTATTTTTTACAATTACACGAGCCTGAAGTTCACATTCACAAAAAGAGAAGATGGATCATGTGTTGGAATAAATCAAACTCATCTCACACACTCATTAGGGTATGTCATTTATTTCATAATTTCTTGTAGAGACCTGAATTGAGAATGAAACTTTACATATATATTGAAGTTTTATCCTCTATCATTTTCAGACCAACCAAATTACCTTTTAATACTATGCCTTTTTTATCTTTTAAAAACATCTTTTGATGTTGTCTTTTTTAAAAATATTAAAATTCAGATTAAATTAGATTAGAACTATTAGAATCTGACTTTAATTTAAAGCTTATTTTTTAAAAAAGTGTAATTTTAACTTAAAATTTGGCTAACTTAAATTAGAATAGACTAAGCCAAATCGAGTTGGATAAACTTTGCAAACCTAACTCATAATATTGGGTGACTTGACGAGGAAGTGTGTGGTTACCTTATCTCATGGAGGGCCACACTTTATCACTATATAATCATGACGTACTGTCAAATACTGTTAAGGTTTGAAAATAGAAAATGTGCAGTATTTCAACGTTTCATACTTTAGAAAGTAGCAGAGGAAAAAACTCTAACCCTCCTTGTATAACTTTTGCCATATGCTTTTTAGTGGCATGAAATTCTTCTTTGTTTCACTCACTCTTTTTAAAAAATTAATTATTTTAAAATTAATTTAATAATATTTTACATCTTTAAATCTTAAGCAAAGATTTATCAATTTTTTGTTTTAAATTAGTTATAATATACGCAATGATTGATTTTTAGGGTGAATGAGAAAAAAAACCATAACAATTTTACTAAAATATTTTGGTAAACATAAAAGCAATGCTTTAAAAATTAAACAAGACAAGTTTAAGGTTTAAAAGATTTAATCAATATTAAATTAAAATATGATTGAAAGAGATTTTCTTTTTCTGTTGAAGAATTTAAAGTTTAATTAAAAAATTGTTAAATAAAAATTAATTAATTAATTTTTTATAAGAACTTCTTAATTTATAAAAATTGACTGATTAATTATTAAATTGATCAACTTTTAACAACAAGAGTTCTTAAAATAAATCGAATAGCAAAGCTAAAATATTTAAAATTTTTACGGTCAAACTGATCGAACTGGTTAGGTTTTTTATTCTTGCATAAAAGTGTTGATTTTTAAAATTTTAATTTAAATAATTTATAACAATAAAAATCATTTACATCGATTAGAATGAAAAAAGGATAAGCTTATTCGGAGGATGAAATTTTGAGTTTTGATACCCCTCTTATATCATGAGCTTTAAAATCCTTCCTAGAATATCACATAACTCAGTGTTCCAAGAACTTGTTTCTCATGCAAATGAAGTCCCTGAAATATTTCCCTATCACCTTACGCAAACTCTTTACAGATGCAGCACAGAAACTGTATAAACAAATCATCTCTAACTCTCTACAACTGAAGGACTACAACAAGAACAAGAACTATGAAGAAACGAGAATCAATATAAAGAAAGGCATTGTGGTCGGATAAAGAAGACAGGATAACATTCTCATGGAGTACATAAACTTTCATGGAAAAGGGTAGTAATACAACATTCCCAAGAAAACTGTTAGAGTGCAGCCTTTTTGCCTTGAGCTTTCTATTTTTTCTTCTCTTTTTCTCTTTACTTTTTATGTAAACACAGCGATTCATTCTCTAAGTGATCATTTCTTAGTTGAATGGTAGGCCTGAAGAGGTGTTGGAACAATCGTAGATTGTGGTTATTTTCTCTCCTTAATTTATAGATTTATGTATTCTGCTCATTGCTACAAGGCTATTACTGATAAATGTGCAGTAACAGTATGCAATTTCACTAAGTTGCACTGTACTTAGTATGAATAAAGCATGCTTTGAAACCTGGCCTCAAAATCCATGTTCTTGAAAAAAGAGCCTCATCTTTGCAGGGAATGACTTTTATGTAAAGACTCTAGAGCTTCCCATGTAGTATGGTAGCCACATCTTTTAACAAAAGTAAAACAGAAAACAAAAAGAAGAAAATGCAGTAGTGAATAAGGTCTATCAGAGGCGGAGTTTCCATTGCAAGAACCGAAAATGTACTCCAGGTTTATAGGAAAAGGAGCCTCAAAGTGATCTCCATTTTATATTTTATTGCAAATTCATCTCATTTAAACATACATATAAAGAAAAGTACATTATTTTTGAGAAGGAAATAGTTAGGAAACAAAGAGGGTGTCACTGATAGTAGTTTGGTTGTTCATACGTAGAGAGTTGGTGAAAGGCCAAACTCAAGCCCCCAGAGCTCGAAAGTTCCTTTGACAAAGTCGTAGTAACCACCCTTCAGTGCTAGAGTCTTCTTCACCAATCCATCTCTCACAAATGGATAGCTCAGTAAGTTTGCAAGAGATACATTCACTGCCTCCTGCAAAACAGTTCATGCATGGCTGCTCAGAAACCTTTTTAGTCTTATCCTGCTCTATGAACTCAGGACCTAAGGCCTTACCTTCTCACAATATCTGCACTGGTCTTCGAAAGAGCTGCTGCCATGTTCTGCTAACACCTTGCACTTGGCTGGCATTGCGATTTTGACCCAATCTTCGATGAAATAACTGTAGTATCACAGTTGTTGGAGAAACCAAAAGAGTTACTTTATGAACACATCTAACAGGTGAAATTAAGAAATTTCTTGCGGGTTTTGGCAGTAATGTTGAACTATACTCATTACTGCAAAGAGATTAGGCCCTTACGAAGAAGTGGTTCCATCGTAGGGGAAGGACATTAGCCCTTCAATTCCACCACAAGCACTGTGTCCAATGACCACAATGTTCTCGACCTGTGTTCAAAACAACAATCAAATGGAGGCTTCATCTGCCAAGGGCTTACTTTAAAAGTTCCAGAGTACTTCTCAGGGTCTACCTTCAAATGCAGAACTGCATATTCAACAGCTGATCCAACCCCAGCATATCTAACCTGTTGAAGCAGAGAAAAAACATGATTCTAAGACATGATCATCATGAAAACAAATCAGTTCAAGACAGTTTTCTTTCTACCGAATAAGGTAATGGAGAAATCATTTGGATAATGTGGGTATTATTGGATTTAAGTAGGAACCTTATCAAAGGGAGGGACAAGATTAGCAATATTGCGGACCATAAAGGCTTCTCCTGGTTGGAAATCCAGCACATGTGATGGGCTAACTCTGGAATCTGAGCAGGCAAACACCATAAACTGCAGAATATTTACATGATTAGAGAAAAATGAGTATTTAAAATACCTGGTATATTAGCACCTAAATTTTTCCCAAACTATGGAATTGACTCAAATACCTTGGGGCATTGCCCCTTTGCAAGCTCGCGGTACAAATCCGGATTCTTGCTGCAAAAAGAATACACACTAGTGAGACAAACTATCATCATTTCATCATCAAATCCTGTAAGCAATAGGAAAGTGGATTGAGTTACTGACTCGAATTTCTCTGTCTTGAAGTAAATGAAACCATTTTTAATTCTCTCGACAGGGTCGAAGGGTTTGCTGTCAGATGAGGCTGTTTGTAGCTCAGCTGAGATCAGCCCAACTTTAGCAGCTGCAGTAGCTTTTTCTTCTCTCTCACTGCAATGTTCATGTCAAAAGCTCTCGCATCACTGAAGCTTAGAAAATTGTAAAACGAGCTTGTTCGATGTGCATCTAGAAATGGAAATACTCGGCCAGAAGATGTTACGCACATCGAGAAAACTAAATATTGAACAGAAACTGAAAGGCACGCCTGATAGATAACCAATTAAACAACTTTCAAGGTGGGTATCCATTCTTTACCTGAGGAGTTTCTTAAGAGCGTCAAAGACTTCCTCATACGACTCTTTTCCCATATCTTCTCTCTGCCAGTCACCCTCAAAATTGCATAATCAGGAACTAGAAATTCAGACAATTACAGAACAGTGTAATAATCAACTCAATCTAAAAGTCTTAATCTCTATGCAATGAATTTATAACTGAACAAGTTCAGGAATCATACATTTCTATGGCTTGGAGCTCGGCAACTAATGTAATGAGGGTTGGTTTCAGTTCACATGCAGTATTTAATTGAGACGTTATATGTATATATAGAATCAGAACCATGCACGTCTCATTGAGTTCTTCCAATTGAACCATGAGAAACACGAGAGTTAGATGATAAGGAACTGCAATTCTAGAGATTCTAGTGTCGTCTTCTTGCGGTGAAGTAGGTGGCTACTCTATAGCACACATAAAACATGCTTTTACCGTGATTCTAGTGCCATCTTCTTGCGACGGAGTAGGTGGCTGCTGTATTGAGTTCTTCCAATTGGACCATGAGAACCACGAGCACCACCAAGTAGGTGAGAGTTTGAAAAATTAAAATTAAATTAATGAATAAATAAATAGGAAGGAACAATGACCAGAGTAACATCACTATCCAATAGTTAAGTAACACCGTTAGAAATACTCCATCAAAGAAGAATAAAGGCACGACACCGTTTGATCACCTCTAAATAAACTATGCACAAAAACGACATACAACTCTTGCTTCATTTCAAAGAAGTAAAGGGACTCAACCCATCCTCCGAGCATTTGGGGAATGTTCCAAATTAGGGCTGGGTGTCCTAAACGATCCACGACTCCCTTCCAGTAAGAAGCTCCCCACTTCGTGTCTGGATCTTCATCTAAATATGACTATTTTACCCATCTTCCTTATTTTTGTAGAGAGCATGGAGGAGCTAATGGACTCGCCCAGCGACTTGCAATAGCAAACTTCCTAATTATAAGTTCTAACTCTCATTCTTTTATCTCGAGTGATCTTGTTCTATTTCTTAGCATGAATATTGTTCTCTCCCCTTCTGAATGATTGCTTGTAGCACTAAATTAGTTAGTCGTTCTATGTTTTGGGACTTTTGTTGATTTCTTTATTTCCATCTCTTGGTTAGATATGGCAAGAAATAACACTTCCTCTTCCAAAGTGGAGTGGAAGCTTCTGCTTCTACTAAGAGCTTATCTATCTCGATGAGTGAATTAGAAGACCTTTCTAAGAGAGGAAATTTATGATCCTATTCTAGATAACACTAGAAAAAGGGCATAGAAAGAACAGATGGTCCCTCGTTTCAATTCCTCTCTTACACAGACAGCATATTTGATCCAAATTCTGGATAAATTGAAGTCTATCCATTGTTGCTACTATATTCCTTACCAACAGCTATAGAAGGAAAGTATAACTTAGTTTAAGAATATTACACTGGATAACCTTGCCCTGAGGATCATCTTGATTAGAGTGATAAAATCACTTTCTATAGATTTTGTTGGAATTTAATTTGAAGAGGATTTGAATTGAAGAAAACGTAATATAAAGGCTTAAAAAAATGGTTCTGATTTCAATTGCAATAGTAAAAGACAAACTATTACAATTATTTACATAATTCTAAAACAAAAAATAGGAAATAATGACCCACTAACTGACCCTACTACTTAATTTGTTAACAACTAAGTAAAAAAAGTGGACTAAAAAAGTGCAGACCATAACAACAAGATTTTGAATCAGTCAACCAATTTTGCTAGAGAAGCTCTCGATAGGAAACCCTTTTCATAGATATCTGAGAGTTAGATCAGGAAGGTATGAAGGTTTAAGATGATGGATTGCATCAGGAAATTGAAGCCATTCATTTTGATTGATAAGAACATCCACTTTAGATTTATGATCTAGCCCTGGAAAACCAGAAATAACAATGGGGTTTGAGGAAAGAGGACATGAGTCAGTCCAATAATCATGCCATAGGAAAGCATTCTATCCATTCCCAATTTTATAGAAAATATCATTAGCAACTTCTTCCCTTTTTTAAAAAATCTAATTAAGGAACCAATAATAGGATGGCCTTATAGATAGTGACCATATGTTGTTCCCTTTTAAAAAGTAACTCTGATGTCATTTCATCCATAAAGAATGCTTATCCTGGATTATTCTCCAAAACCTCTTAATCAAAAAGACATTATTAGCAACTCTTATAGAAATGATTCCTAGACTCTCCTTGACTTTTACATATCAGTCCATTTAACCTTAGGAAATCTAGAACCTCCATTTGCTTTACCCCATAAGAAATCCCTTATCATCTTTTCCACGATTTTGACTAGTATTGTTGACAAAAGGAAATGAGTACTCCAATAAAGATGAAGGGAACATAAAACAGACTTAATAAGTTGGACTTTTACACCATAAGACAAAAATCTATTAGTTCATTTGCCATATCTCTTTTGAATTTTTTCAATAAGAGGTAGACAATCATTAAAGGATAACCTTTTGGTAGAAATAGGAAGACCTAGATAATACAAAGGAGGATTTTTCCTGTCCATTCCAGTCAAAGAGGAAATAGTGTCTTGGAGAGGTTCTGCTATAGTAGAAAATACAAAGTGACTTTTATGAAGATTTACTTTAAGACTTGACACCTTAGAGAACTCATTGAGAGTGGCCATTAGTAGCTTAATAGAGTCTGGATGTGCTTTGGAGAAGAAAATAAGATCATTTGCAAATCAAAGATATGTGAGTGAAAGTCTTCTACATTTAGAATGGAACTTGAATTTAAGATTATGAGAGATTTTGGCTTTAATCATTAGCATGAGTACTTTCATACATAGGATAAATAAGTAAGGAGACATGGGATCCCCTTGTATGATTCCTCTCTTCCCCTTGAAAATTCTAGAAGGTGTGTCATTAATAAATACATTGTAGGCAATAGTTGTGACACAAGCCTTGATCAAGTTAATAAAAAGATCAAGAAAATTAAACTCCTTAAGAATCCTGAATAGGAAAGGCCAATTGATGCAATCAAAAGCTTTGTTGAGATTAATTTTAACAGCACAGTTAGGGAAAGAGTTCCTTTTGATATATGCTTTAAGAATTTCCTAATCAATAAGAATGTTATCACCAATATCTCTATTCTTCATAAAGGCATTCTAATTTCTACTGATAATGAGACTGAGAACATCCTTCAACCTCTTTGTTATGATCTTAGCAATGATTTTGTATAGGAAATTGGTGCAAGCAATCGCCCTAAAATCACCAAAAGTTGAGGGGCTAGGAGTTTTGGAAATTAAATAGAGAAATGTTTTATTAAACTCTTTTAAGAGCATAGAGAAATGTTTTATTAAACTCTTTTAGGAGCACTCCTTTAGCAAAAAAATTATGAATGGCCTCTCTTACCATAGGACCTATAATAGACCGTGTCTTTTGAAAGAAAAAACCATTGAGCCCATTCGATCCAGGAGCTTTCGTCCCATTCATTGCAAAGCTCGTAGCATTGATCTCATCATCTGTAATGTATTCCACCAATTCTCTAGCAACTTCAGGTGAGATTTTGTTGATAATAATGTCCTTAAGAGAGTCCATGGAAACAGAACCCATGTTCGAACCCAAAAGCCCTCTATAGAAATTAACAGCTTTCTCCATGATACTTGGTTGATCATTGAGATTTTTCCCTCCATACTGGTAATCGAGCATATTTTACTGACATTCCTTCTATTAGACAGGGAATTGCAAAAGAACTTGGAAGCTCTATCCCAAGTTCCAACTTGGAAGCTCCTCCCTAAGCCAATTAATCTGAGCCCTTTGATGGATGAGTGAGAAACGATCTTGGACTGCTCTTAGTTATTGATTAAGTTCTAACTTTTCTTTCGAGAAAAAGTCCGAATCATTGGGATTGTGAGAGAGTAAAATCTGAGTAGCAGCTAGCCTTTCCTTAGCAATATCAATAGCAATTTGAATACTAAGGGAATGAGAAGCTTTCAATAACTTCAACTCAGCTTTAATTGCTTTAAGTTTTTGGCAACACACGAATTACCTAGAGCTCGAAACTTAAAGTGATAAATCTGTCCTGATCGCATCATCGAATCCATCTACTTTAACAAGATAGTTATTAAATCTAAAGGGATGTAGGGAGAAAACTTCTGGAAGAGTCCCTCAATTAGAATAGGAGTATGATCCGTGAAGAGAGGATCCATAAATACAAACTTACTATTGGCAAATTAGAGAAGTCATTCCCCATTTACAATAGCCCTGTCTAATTTTTTCTAAATCAGCTAAAAATCCTTTTGTTTATTAGACACGTGAAGAAGTAACCTTCCATTTTGAGATCAGTTACACCCATATGCTCTACACATAGTATTAGATCTTCATTGTAGCTCCTTAGACTGCAATTCCCTTCTGCTTCAGATTTGAAGATTGTAGACCAAATAGGGTGTTTTGAATGCCTTTTAAAGTGGTCCATAAAGGATTCTTTGAAATGCAGTGTTGACTTCGTAAACAAAGGAAGAGTAGATAGTAGTTCCTTCTAAGATGAAGTGGATTTAAAGATGTATCACCTGCTCATTAGAAAGTATCTCCTCCACTTTGACAAAATTAACATTAAAACCAATAATAATTATGCCATAATGATGATAACGATGATTGGATAAACAAGACCAACAAAAATCAAAGATATTTACCTTATTCATATTCTTATATCTAATTTTAGTTTCTAGCAAAACTACAATAAGAGACTTAATCCTCCCAACAAAATCCCTCAAAGCATTTAGCTTTTCTGAGCAATTAATACCACGAACATTCCATTTAGGATTGACATAACAATATACTTTTACCTTTGGCCCCTCTTCTCCTTCCACACCTCCAACTTCTTATACTAGTCACATTTTGAACGTTTTCAAGCTCACTTCCATCAGTCACCTTTCCATTGGAGGAGTTGGTGTAAGAAGTAGCACCCTCCTCATGTAGGGAGTCTGTTTTACCATCAAGGGGTAAGAAATGGGTAGAATTTCTTAAAACTGCCTCATTTTGGAGAATCCTCTTTTTATCACCAACCTGAACTTGTTCGGAAACATTAGCCTCCTCATGGATGACATTCTCTGTATCCACCACCTGAACACATTTTGTTCCCCTCTCATTGGATGGAGGTGTTTTGATTTTTTTTTCCTTAGTTCCTTGTACCATATCATCTAGGTTTAGCTGAGGAGCACTTGGGTAGTTAAAACTATCTTCAGGTAGTTAAAACTATCTTCAAAACCCATTAATTCCACATAATTGCCTTTAGAAGAAACCTTTCCAATTGGTTTCCACACCTTCCCTTGCATAATAACTGAGGGTTTCCAACTATATGAGACATAAATCATGTCTTCTTGCAAGGCATTGTCAATGCCAAGCCGCATAGTTGGAATATAGTCCAAAAGATCCTTAGATCTGTCCACACTGATACAAATCCGTGTATAGCCAACGCCCTTCCTCTTTGCAGTAGTTCATCCATACATAGAGGTCTACCAATGAAGCTAGCCAAGGAACTAAGACCTTGAGTAGTCCAATACTCTAATAGAATGCTATGTAAGTTAATCCACAATGGAAAGTTATGTACCTTAATGTTTTCAAGCTTTATACTCGGCTTCCATTTTTGTAGTTATAAAGGAAGTTGTGTTACATGTCAAGGACCTTCCTCTAATATCTTATTTTCTTCATCTTAAGAGATAAAATTGAACAAGACCAGATTGTCTTCAATAAGAAGAACATCAGATAGTCCTCTATTTTTCCAATGACTAATTGCCCATTTTTTAATGATAGGAAAAGCAGGTCGTCGTTCCATAAAGAATCTTACCAGAGAGGACTCCCATATTCTAACATCATTCCGTAAGGTTTCAATATCTGGAAACACTACTAGTTTCCCATCAATAAGTTTTGGTAGGTTATACTGAATAGTGACACCAGATGACTCACTCATAACCTGTTTCCAGCTTTTGTTCTATGGAATATTATGAGAAGAAGAATCTGTAAGGGGTTACTTAGGCTGTAGGGTATTATTTGGGGAGGAAAGAGGAGAGTTTGAGGTGGTAGAAGAGGGTAACAAAGTCTACTGAATGTGCTAGGTTTGAAACAATCATTGAGAAGATGGTTGTTTTTTAGTAGGGATTGTAACACCCAAATACCCCCTGGGATGATATGTGGATGCCACCCAATACAGGACAATCAAAACCAAACATTATACATATGCATTGTTTTAACAATCTAAGTTTCACACACATATAATACATCTCAGACTTTCTAGAAACAAATCCAAAGAATATGTACAGGCCCAAATAAACCAAACAAAATACATATTCGAGTGACACAAAAACTCTGACTCCTTTGGCCACTGCGGTTGACTTGTCCCAGTCCTTAATCTCTTTGCTCTGTACCTACACGGGGCAAATCCACCGTGCTAAGCTTATAGCTTAGTGAGTAATCATTTA
>JAOTIZ010000001.1:24154455-24164549 GCA_027123425.1 Erythroxylum panamense | reverse complement strand
AAGTGTTGCACTCTTTGATTTTGATGTTTGAGAATCCTTTGGTTTTGAATGATTGAAGAATTGTTATGTGAATTTGAAATTGTGGAAATTATGAATGGAAATTTGTTTGATATGACATGATATGAAAACTCAGTTTTGGAAATGTGCCTTCGGGCAAATCTGTTTTCAAGTGTGAAATGTCTGTTATGTGGGTTTGGTTAGGTCCCATAAGTTGTGTCAAGTGCACTTGTCAAAGGCTTCGCTAGCTTGCCCGTTAGTGGCATTGGAGCTCCGTAAAGGACTCCCATAAATTCACGGCTACACTGGACCGCTATGCGGGAAGGTGTAGTACGTTCTGTTTTCTGGATCTACCCAAACTAATTTATGATGAAAACTGTTCATAAATGTTTTGAAGAGTTGAGAATTTTTGAGAAATGAATATTTGATAAATGCCCACCGTGAAATTTTTATAAAATGACAATGAGTTTCAAAAATAGTTTTTGCTTATTTTTCTATTATAAACATGTTATCTACGAGCTGTAAAGCTCACCCCCCTTTCATCCCTATCTCTAGGTAATGAGCAGGAGATCGGATGAAAAAAAGTCAAGACATCCGTCTGTTTTTGCATGTGTTGTGTTTTGAGTTAATTTGATGTAAGACTTAATTCTTAAACATGTTGAGAATTTTGGGACTCTTATATCCTGTGTATTATGGGGTTGTATTTTTGTATTTGGATTCGGATTCTGAGATTGATATTGTATTGTGGCTTGAAAATGCCATTAAGGTTTGTAATGTATTTATTTTGGAATGTGAATAATGAATTATGGATTTATGTATGGATTTTGGGATATAAATTTGTGTATGGACGTGTATCTGAATGTGATAAATTGCGTTTGGATTCCGGACAGGAGGTCCGATGATTTTGATGATTGAGAATTATTAAAGTGCTATGGGTATATGAATGTGTTTGTTTCTGTTGGGATTCCGGACAGGAGGTCCGATGATTGTGTTAATTGATTCGAAATATTGAAGTGCTTATTGTGTATAAATTATGGGTATTGATTTGTTTGTAAGGTGCCTTATGGCAAAGGAAAAAATAGGATTTTTGTTTAAATGGATGGTTATGATTCGTATATGAAAGATAAAATAATTTGAGGTTATGGAAATCGATGAATTTCAAATGGGAAATTGAATTGTTTTGGATGATGAAAAAAAAATTATACCGATTTGGATTGGTTTAGATCAAATGTCTGTAAGGTTTCCAATGCAACGTTTCTTTAAAGTACACGTTTTCGGATGTCAAAATTTTGTCCTTCAGTTAGATTGAAGTGTTTCGTTTCCTTTGTAATCCGTTCCTTCGATTCCACTTTTGATTTGTTTCGCTTTTTGTTTCCGTTTAGGATTCTGTTTTTCGGTTGGGCTTCGGTTTCAAAATCGAGTCCCAACACCTGCAACATATTTGGAATATGGATTATACAACCAGAATGACTCCATCATGTGTCATGAGAAACTTCAACCATATTAGATTCAAAACAAACTAGTGAGATTAGATTACCTTTCTTTTCAAATCATTCCTTATGTTTGACATAATCCTTCTTCATGTTTCCTTTCTTACAAAAGAGGAACTTGTATTCCTTCTTAATGTCAACTTGGATAGGTATTTGACCTTTTCCCTTTGAGTTGGCTTGATTTTTCTTCTTTCCTTTAACAACTAGATGTGTACTCTGTGAACTCTCTCCCTATTCCATCGACAATTTCCCTTCCTCTTGAAGACACGTGGTCATTAATTCATTTATTGACCACTTATCCTTATTTGTATTATAAGAGATTTTGAAGGGTTCGTATGGTGGTAGAAGGGTGTTCAAAATGTAATGCACAAGGAAAGAGTTAGACATCTCAACCTTTAGTTTCTTTAACTAAGTCGTAATGTCCCTCATCTTTATGATCCACTCACGCACACCTCAGACACCGGTGAGTCTTATAGAAGAAAACTTCATAATTAGGGTGCTTGCATGTGCTTTTTCTTAAATTTTGAACTGCTCATCAACAACCTTTAGTAGAGCAAAATCATTGTCAAGTTGTTATATGGAACTACGATTGCCAACAGAAATTTTGGTTTTAATGAACATCACACTTAGGCAATTAGATCACTCCCATCATTCATAAACCACAATTCCTATTGTAGTGCTGGCCTCCATTACCTTAGGTGGTTCGTCCTTCCAGATAGTATAATTAAGAATTGTCTTTTGTTTTTATGTATAGTTAACTATAACTCTTTGAAGACCCTTATGATTCTCTATAAGTGCCTTAGAAAGCTCTTAGATTTATAAAAGAGGAAAAACAAAAGCCATTTATTTATATCAATAGGAGTAGTTTACCTGGCATAATGATTGTTTAATATTTTAGGTCCCCCTTTAGATATTTAGGAATCTAAATCATCACTAAAAGAATGACTTTCAAGGATTGCCAACCTCTCTTTTACACAATTAACAAAAGAATAAGCCTTAATCATTTCCCTCCCTTGAATACTTGTTTAGTTTTCTATTGAACAAAATTTTATATGAAGCAATTGAAATTTACAGCTACATCCATTTGATGAATTGTTTTAGGTATCCGGTATCCTTCATTACATTAATAATGAATTACCATCTAATAGTATAAAATCCTTATATATATATCAATCTTCATTTTAAAACACTTTATAGATTTGTTTTATAATAATGGTTGAACATTTCATACAATAAGGGTATATTATCACTTATGCTCATCTCTAGGAGCTCCAATAACTTTTATTTTGTTAGCTACATCTTATACATTATTTTGCATAGCAATTTATAACAAAATATATGTATCTAATTGTATAAGGTGGAAGAGTTAGAATTTGGGAGGAATAAGGTAAAAACATGTTTAATTCACTTAAGTATTTTTCCTTTTGAGAGGAGTTCCATTATTTTATTTGAGATTAACTCCAACTAAGTTCCATGTTTTCTAGAAAACTAAAGCATTGACACCATCAAGTCTTGGAAACTTGTTTAAGTTGAAGATATGAAAAGTTATGTATATGTCTACAATAGTGAACGGCTTGGAAAGTTGTTTAGTGTGCTTTGCATTAATTAATCTTAAAATGAATATTTAGAGAACTTATAAAGAAGAAACAATATTTGTTGGTTTAGCTATTATGTTCTTAAAGTAGTTTAAAATTATTCTCTTTAGATCATATTGTTTGCTATATAATTAACATTCCAACAATGTGTATGATGAGACTATCTTATTAATTTTTTTTTTATTAGAATCACATTGTGGAAGTAGCTTATATTTTTATCCTTATCTTTTTACCATTCTGTCCTCGATATTTTGATACTTAGAGAATTGTCATTTTGTAGAACTTAGATATAACTTCGCATTAGTATCTTCTCTTTTAGCTTTAAGTTTTTATTATTTAGGTTTGCATAAAGTTCTTTTCAGGATTGGTTTAGAACTATTCTTTTTCACTTAATGTTAATTTTTATGTTTCTAACTCTCCTCCTATTTAATGTATTTAACTCCTTCTTAACCTTTTGGATTTTCCTTACACACTTATAATCTTATGGATCTTAACCTTATTGATATATTTATCATTTCAGTGACACGCTCTTATAAGTATGAGAATCATTAAACTTTATAGTAGTTAAATGAGTTATCAATAGTGTCAGACTGAGTCATACTTTTAATAGACTCTAAAAATTTCTTAGCAGTATAAATATTGAACAAGTGTATTATAAATATCGGGAACTTGTTCTAGAGGATAGTTAAGCTCTCTTGATTCTACGTGACAGTTGATAGTTCCTCAAACTTTTACTTATTGCTTATAATCTCTTTTAGGAACTTTTACATATTTTAGCATCTGTAAAAGAGTATTAATAAATGAAATGTTAATGTGAATTTACTGAAAAGTTATAGAAACTTATTAAACTACTCCTCCGTCTTCTTCTCTTTAATCTTATTATATAAGAAACTTTTGACTGATATTCTTTCACTTTTTCCTTCTCCTTACTATCCTTTTTCCTTTTGTTTTCCTTATCAACATTTTGCCTATTGGCTTTTCCCTTCATGTCATTGGTCAACTCCTTACCATTACTTAAGATGATTTCCTTCACATGTTCCCTAAGATTAGGTATTGTCACACTAAAAATTGACCGTTGAGGTTCCTCAACTACAAATGTAATTAATTGACCAATTTTTGTTTTAAGGTTTTAGATTGAAGCTTCTAGATTTTGAAATTGAGCTTCTAATGTGGATATAAAGTTTCTCATCAATTCTTGCAATCTTAATTCTTCTCAAATGATAGTTGTAAGACCTATGTGTACTTTACATTTTTCTCTTGAGCATGTAATTTATACCTTTCATATTTTAAGACTAATTACTGTTGTTATGGTACTTGGCACACTGACAGTTTACTCTGATGGACCTGTGATGGTTTTAGATAGTTGAAAGAATTTCTTTTAAGGTCCTAATCATCACAAATGTTTCATCAAAAGCTAAAACACTTTGATTTGTGATTTAAATTCATTGAACTAAATTGATTTATAGTGTTGTGTTATGTTTATGTAGTTAAGAGTTTATAAAGGATGTCAATTTTGTTGTCTAGTTGGTGAATGCTTTATTAACTATGCTTAAATACCAATGGCTACAATTTCTTTAATGGCATGCTCTATCACTTTTTCCTAGATGAAAATTAACGAAACATCATTGATACAGTGCTAAACTCAAAACTTATAGGTGTGAAATTGTGGGATTTGGTGATTATGAACTTTTATATAGATATGCTCATTGATTCAACATCTAGATGCTAGTTCATTTCATATTATGTGATTAATATTCCTTTTTTAGGAATAGAAGGTCAAGGATTTACATTTGGGCCTCCCATCGCATTGGCAACTGGAGCAAAGTTTTTAACACTAAGAAAACCAAGGAAATTGTCTGGTATTATTTCTTCAATTTTGTATTAGTCCTGGGATATATGTGTGCTAGGTCCAATGGCATAGTCATTGATGAGTTTTTATGTTCTTCTTTAATAGTCTAACTATTTATGTTTGGGTTATGTTTGAATCATTGATAAGTAGATGTATGATAAATAAGCATTTATTGTAGTGGAACAAGTTTGAGATCTTATGGATGATTTAATTCATAATACCCTGGGATGGTATATAGGCTAGAAACCCATGACGCAGCTCCCTTAAGGCTTATCGGAGAAAAATTCCACTAGCTTAGGAGTCACAACGAGAACTTGTTTTCTTGATTCACAGGTGTAAATAATGCCACGTACCATATTTTTTAAATCAATTATAGGTGATTAATTCAATTGATTAATACTTCAACTTCGATGTGGTTAATGCAAACTTAGTGATATCATAAGAAATTAATATGTTTTATAAACAAGACAATTCTTTACATAATAAACTCCTAGGACGATATACTAACTATGAAATCACTCTTTTAAATAAACAGTTTTACATAAATGAGTAATGATGATAGATCTTAGATGTATAGAAGATTAACACCTGATGGTTTGATTAATCCTAAGTTTGTTGAGGAAGTTGAAGCTTTTATTCATTATGCATGTTCAACCTACATATATGGATGGCTCAAAGATCAAACGTCCATGTAAAAAGTGCAAACACATTCATTTCCTTCCCATTGATGAAGTGAATGGGCATTTATTGAGAAAAGTGTTTGTCTTAAATTAATTTGGCATAACTTGGGGAACCATTGATTTCTAGCACCTCAAAGGGTAATGAAGTGTAATGTAGAAGAGTTTGAAGGGGGATTGGATTTAGAACAAATAATATGGATGCAAATGAAAATCCTTACATGCAAATGTTTTATGATGTATCAAATTATACCTTTCAGGAAAATATAGAAAATCTTGAAGAAGAACCAAACTCACATGTAAAACAGTTTTTTTACTTACTACACTCAGCTGACCAAGAATTATGGCCAAATTGTGAGATAATGACTCATTGTCTTCAATTGCTCGAATATTGTACATAAAGTCTGAAGGGCATATTTATGATCGTAGTTTTGATAAAATTCTTGGATGGTATAATGAATCATTACCTCCTGATCATACAGTGGTTGATAGTTTCTACAATATAAAAAACTTATTAGGGGTCTTGGTTTGCCTATTAAAAAGATTGATTGTTGCAGGATGAATGTTATTTTGAGGAGATGATATGAAATTATTATAGTGCAAATTTTGTGGTCAATCTAGGTTCAAGCCTAGAAAGCGTTCTATGAAACATACATTGGTAACCTAGAAGCAGATGTATTATTTCCCTCTAACTCCAAGACTTTAAAGACTATATGATTCTAATGTTACTGCATCTCACATGAGATAGCATAATGAACATGAACAGGAAGATGGAATAATGAGTCTTCCATCAGATGCACTAGCATGGAAACATTTCAATAACCCATTATGAGTTTATAGTTGAAAGTTGAAATGTTAGGTTGGGATTGTCGATGGATGGATTCCAACCTCTTCATCAATCTGACTAACAATATTCATCATGGCCAATCATAATTACTCCTTATAATTTGCCTCTATGGATGTGTATGAAAGAGGCATATATGTTCTTAACAGTGATTGTGCCAGGACTTACAAATCCAAAGCATAAAATTGATGTATTCTTACAACCATTGATATCTGAATTGCAGCATCTTTGGGAATATGGTTTTGAGACATATGATGTGTCTCTGAAATAAAATTTTATCTTAAGATCGGCTTTGATATGGACCATTAGTGATTTTCTAGCATATTCCATGTTGTCTGAATGGAGCACAGTAAGGAAATTGACTTGTCCTTATTGTGGCAATGATTCTAATGCGTTTTATCTTCCAAAGGAGGGCAAAACATGTTAGTTTGACAACTATAGGAAATTTCTTCCTTCAGATCATCCATTTTGACGCAATAAACAAAAGTTCATTAAGAATAGGATAGTAAAAACACCTCCTCCCCCTCATAAAGCTGGTGAAGAGATATTGTAGGAGATTGAGGAATTAGGCTTGCTGAAAGTTACAGAATTTGAATATAAAGAAGTTAATACAAATATTAGTAAAAATTTGGTTGGAGTAAACAAAGCATCTTTTGGGATTTGTCATATTGAAAAACTAATTTGATACGTCATAATCTAGATGTGATGCATATTGAAAAAAATAATTTTGACAATTTGTTCAATACCATAATGAACATTGAAGGGAGGACAAAAGACAATGCAAAATCACGAGCTAATTTCAAACTTTTTTGTAGAAGGAATGAGTTACATAAAGATCTTCACACCAATAAATATCCAAAAGCATGTTACACTTTGGACAAAAAACAAAAGGAAAATTTGTTTGATTGGTTGAAAAGTGTAAAGTTTTCGGAAGGTTATGTTTCAAACTTGGCAAGGTGTGTGGACATGAGGAAGTACAAATTATTTGGGATGAAAAGTCATGATTGTCATGTGCTTATAGAAAGTCTAATTCTAGTTGCATTTTAGGAGTTACTATCAACTAAGGTTTGGGAAGTTATAATATAATTAAGTTTGTTTTTCAAAAGCTTAACATTATTTGAAATCAAGTTGGCTAAAATGGAAAAATTAGAAAGGAAAATTGCAATAATTTTGTGCAAATTAGAAGGGATTTTCCCTCCAAGCTTCTTTGACTGTATGGAGCATCTACCTGCGCATTTAACACACGAGGCTAAACTTATCAATCTAGTTCAATTTCGATGGATGTATCCATCTGAGAGGTAATTTAACAAAAATGATTGCAATTGAATTAATAGCATATTTTAATAAATAAATTGTAATAACCATATTCGCTAATGTAGGTATTTGCATCACTTGAAGGAAAATGTCAAAAACAAGGCTAGAGTTGAATGTTCGATATGTAATGCTTACTTAGTAGAGAAAGCTGGTATATTTTGTTCACATTATTTTGAGTCGCATGTTTACACAAAAGAAAGAAAAGTTCTTCGTAATGACGATGGGGGAGGAATGAGTGATGATGATGGTAACTTATCCATTTTCATATATCCTAGATGAACATATGGACGTTCAACAAGAAGAATGTTAACAAAGAAAGAAATTGAGGCTACACATGGTTACATTTTATTGAACTGGCTAAAGGTTCAACCTTTCAAGCAGTAAGTTGAAATTGATTATTTAATTTTTAAAATTTAGTGTTATTCACAACTGAAATACATAATTAAGTTTTTAGATTATATAAGGAATGGTTACATGAGCTAATGCCTGACAACATACAGGATGATATCAATAAAGAAGTTAGAAGACACTTTCCTTGATGGTTTGAGAAATATGTAATTTTTCACTTATAAATATTGAAATGATTGAATTATAACATTTAAGTGTTTAAATGACATTATATCTTTTAATATGATAATTTCTTTTATGTATGCCTTTGAAAATTCAATAGAGAATAAGTTCATATGTGATCTTGAGAAGGGACTTTTGCAAACTGTTAAATAGTATCTGGTGTATTTCGTTAATGAAGACAAGTATCATACAGAATATCATGGTCATAGCATGGCAACAGTAAATAGTGGAGTTTGCATACAACAAGAATTGCTAGATTACTATAGTAAAATTATTGAGATACTTGAAATTGAGTACCCCACATTGCCAATAAAGCAAAGTGGGATATTTAAGTGTGATTGGGTTGATCTAACCCCAAATGTTGTTATAAAAGTGCGTGGTTGATACAATCTTGTTGAAATTAACAAGCGAAGAAGATTTAGATGAGATAAGTCAAATTGGTTTGAACCTTTTGTGTTGGCAATGCAAGCGATCTTGGTATATTATGTTCCTTTTCCCAACTTATGACCAGATAAGTCAAATTGGTTGACCGTTTGCAAAGTTAAACCTAGAGGTGTTTTTGAATCATATGGAAAAGGAGAACAGAGAATTGAAAGTGAAGTATTTCAAGAAGATGTTTATGAAATAAATGCATATGTTATATATGATGAGAACGAATCTTTGAACAATACAAATAATGAATATGTTAAAATTTCATCTTGAGAGGATAAGAAGGGCCATAGATCTGAAGAGGAGTCTGAGCTTGATTTTAATTCTTTAGAAAAAGAAGATGATGATGATTTTGATTTACAATTAAGTGCTGATAGCGATTAATTTTTTTGTAATAGAATATTATATTCAACAAATCAATTATTTTCTTTTTAATATATTATGTGAAATATTGAATTCAAATTGTTATATTTCTGGAATTGATAAGTGCATATTTGTCCAATATTTATGTTTTAATTATCCCCTTTTATTCCTCTTGTTGATTTAATTTTTGGGACTTAATTTAATTTAATATTTCCTTGGAGGGATTTAAGTTGACTTGCATGTTAATGGAGGAAATCAGCGTTTTGTTCATCAAAATTAAATTGAAGCGGGCACGTGTAACCAGGAGAGCAAATTAGCATCAGATGGGCGATAGGTCACGCAACAGTGTGAGGAGGGCATTTTAAATTGTCAAAACCATCAACAAGGAGGTGGCGTCGACTTGAGTCAGCAGGCAAGTGGGGACGCCCCAACAGTGGATATAAAAGAATTCAACAATTAAAACCAAGTGATCACGCTGGAGGACAAGGGCTAGAGCCAGCAGAACGTGGACAAGCATAGGGGAGTCACGCATAAGACATATGGAGGCAAATTAAATGGGAGAGCAACGTGGCAGCCCAAATCAAAGCTTTTGGTCAATTGAAAAGGGCCCATGTTGTTTAGGCAAAGAGGCCATTAAGAGGGGGGCCCACGGCAATTTAAAAAGAGAACACAAACCTAGGAGATAAGGGGAGGACGACGGCAGCACAGGGGGTTCCTTCTTTTTGGTTCTTTTGGGGGATTACAACACGAACAGTAGCCGCCAGGGAGGAGGATCGACCAATTTCCAGATTTCTATTTTATTAGCTTTATTTTTCTTTCTCTTGTTATTTAGAATATGTTAATTAAGAAACTTATTTTGTTTAATTCCGTTATGAGTAGCTAACCTGTCTTAGTCGGGGAATTCCAATTGTTATGCTTTGACTCGTGAGACCTATTGTTCTGATTATTTGGTTTATAATATTCGTA
>JAOTIZ010000001.1:24098844-24113848 GCA_027123425.1 Erythroxylum panamense | reverse complement strand
AATTATCTTATTATTATTAATTATTAATTATTATTATAAAATTTATTATTACTATTATTATTATTATTATTATTATTATTTCGATATAGAAACCAAGGTTATCTTGATTTTTTGTAGAAAAAAACATGTTGCCAAAATTCAGAGAAACGATATTTTTTTGTTTCTGTAAAACTGTTTTGATTTTTTTATTCTCAGAAACAAAAAATCGTAACAGAGTAAACCAAACACGTTTTACTTACCTGTTTTTTTTTTTTACAAAAACGACAACAAAAAACGAAGAAAAAAAACAGAAACAAACAGCCCCTCAACTGACGCAACCACTCTTCAATTGACGCAACTCTTCCTATCTCACTACTCTTCAACTGATCAGCTTTAAGGAGCTTCTCCTATCAAGAAGATCAACAACACCTCTAGGAATCGACACCTCCCATCTCATTATTACTCGCTTATGTATTTTTAAGCTTCTAAATTATAATAATTCATATATTTTTTATTTCATTTTTATTGTGTTCCAAACAGTATAATTAAATTCAATTATAATATTATTAAAGTTGTTTCAAACAGCGTAAATTAAATTAAATTTAATTCAATCTCATTAATGTAATTAAATCTAATTCGTTGATGAATTCGAATCAAAAGTTTCCGAATAATCCGTAATTATATTTTGAACCATTTTTTAGTCTGCGAATGGGCTTCTTGACCTGAAGAATCCAATTTTAAACGGAGTCATTAGTTAAAAAATATTCCAACCAAATCTTTTTCCACGCTTGTAATATTAAAAAGGCCAAGGAAATGAGAGATATTTAAATTATGTTTTCCAGTAAAAAAAATTAAAGGAAGGTATAATAACTAAGCAACATTCTAACAAAATATTTTTCAAAACATAAAAATTGAAATGAAGAGTTGTCGAACCACAGAAGATCAAAAAGAGAGAGATGCCAATGTAGCCTTTGTGAAAATCTCAGGATACAGAACCAGACTCATAGTGTTTTCGTCGGCAATGTCTCTTAACACAGGAGAAAAAAAAAAGTTAAACAGTTGAATGCTTGATGTAGTGATCAGCAATGATGTCTTCATTATTGTTGCATCAAAACCTTTCCTGGGTTGGCTCAGTTACTATGGTATAATCGAAACAGAAATGGGACAAAATCCCCAAAATATCTTTCAGGAATAGTTCAAAGCTGAAAAAGGTTTTTGACTGCCAAACCCTTTCCTGGGTTGGGCAATCCAAGACAAGAAAGTTCCACTTTTACACAGAACTAAAGACACTATTGCGAAACAAAGTTTCAAAAAATTTCTACAGCGGGGACTTGCGAAAATTTTCAATAGATTAAACATTTTACCTCACTGTACAATTCCAACAATTAGCCGATCAACAACGTACCTTGCCTACTCTTTCTCCCCTGAAATTGCAACTAAACTAGGTAAAGATTCTTCCTCCCCGGACACTGCACTCCGGCTTGGCTCCTCCTGCTTCGGTGATCTTTCGCCTGACACAGAGGTTGAGCAGGGTTTGGGAACTTCACGCAACTCCATCAGATCCATCTCTCCGTCTCTTTCTGGATGCTCATGCTCTTCATTTCCAGATGCACAGGCTTCTTTAAGATCCATTTGTGTTGTGACTTCAGCTGGCTGTGTATCAACTCTTTTAGGACCTTTCGGGGCTGCTAGAGTATTTTCCCTCCCATCATGATCCTTGTTCTGAGTACTTAATTGTGCCCACATAAACTGTAAATTATTACCCTCCCAACATTTACCATTTGAAAATGCCCTCTCAGCTGAAAGGCGAGTAGTGAAAGTCACACGAGCCGATCTACTTCTCAGGCTCTCTGACTCTGACTCATCAATATCATCACAAGGTTCAACATCTTCTAGCTCCACGCTGAATAGCTCGCCATACGAAGAGAAATGTTCCTTCAAGGCAACAATCTGGGAGAAAATAAAAGATCACTCTACCATAACATGATAAACTGAACCTTGACGACCATGCAACTTAACAAGATACTATAGAAGGACTAAGCCAGTGCAGACATATCAAATATTTAGTCATAGTTGAGAGAGAGAGAGAGAGAGAGATAGAGAGCACATACATTTGTTAAACCAGATGGCAAAGGCGGGAGAATTCTAAAAGTTGTAGGTCGGTTATCCAGCTTGTATCTATTAACCGGAAAAGGATGTCCTGCAGGTGCAAACGAACGAACCGGCTGCTTTGACCCCAGTGATTCCTGTAGTCCCATCGTAGTATTTGCTTTTGGACTAAATAACACAACATTATCTGCTGATTTGTTCCTTTCCAACGAAGACTCAGTATGTGGCAATACTGCAGTAGGAACAGAATCAGAAGACCTTGGAACAATATCTTTTGCAGAATCAGCGGCATTTCCCAGTTTATGCCTCTTAGCAGCAGGTTCTGCCACTAATTCACCCTTGACTCCTGTAGCCTGCAAAGACCAAAGTCGAGAACAAATGAGGGAAATGTGCTTCTACATACGATTCATTTACAGAGAACATGCTAATCCCGATCTTTATTAAAGAGTATGAATAAAAAGGTGCATCACTCTTTCTCCTCCACTAATTCACCCACCAACAGATCAATTCTATGCTGACCAATTCCAGACTGGCACTTGCACTCCGTTAAAGGAGCAATTAGCTTTCATAGCATCTTTCAATACAGTGCATGAATATGCAGATAAACTATTACAGTTTAGCCTTTCATTTTCTTACATAAATCACAAGCAACAAGTATAATCATGTATCAATGACGAATTGTAAGATTACATGAACGGAGAATTGGTATTACCTGTTTCTCTAGTTTATTCAACTGGCGCCTGAAGTCATTTCGCTTTTGGTCCAACAGCTCTTGTTTCTTGCGAAGTTCCTCCTTCAATTGTTCTAAGGTCTCAAGTTTTTTTTGAATGGGAGGAGGAGTTATGGGGCCATTTGTCATGACAGGCTTCGAGTGATCAGCTGCAGTAAGAGAAGGATCAGCAGGTGGGGCAGTAGTATTCATGGAAGCAGTAGTTTGTGAATTATCTCTTCCTCTGCTAGTAGAGGGGTGATGTTGAATAGAAGCAGCTCCTAAGCCACGAGGAGGAATAGGTACACTACTGCTACTGCTCAAGCCTTCATCAGGTATATTATCCCGATTGGCCCATCGTAACTTGATAAACCGGTTACCCATTACAGCATCAGGTGCCCTCAGAGCAGCTTCTGCCTCTTCCCTTTTAGAAAACTGAACAAAAGCTCGTTCACTATTCAGAGGAATATAGATATCAATTACCTCACCAAATTTTTGAAAATGAGAAAGAAGACTCTCCCTTTTGTTGCTTTTCTGTGGAATACCATTGACAAAAAGAGTACGAAGTGCTTTTTGAGGTGGCCTATGCATATTATGCAAGCTTTCGTTTGGTTTCTTGGCAGGTAAATCCATATACTTTTGGCCACCATCCTTGGTAATAATCCGTTTTCCTAGCCAAGAAATACCTGATCCATCTTGATCTTCTTTCGGTCCATTCTCCATACAAGAGGTGCTTACTGTTGGATCAGTTTTGTCTTTCACACCTAACCTATTTTTTGAACTACTGATTCTACCCCAGACAGTTGAACTTGTATGTGAACCAGCACCGTTTCTAGTGTTTTTAGCAGGGAAGTCAGCATCAACACCATCAAATTCCTTGAAATGATGACGACCAGAAGGATCAACACCCATCAAGGCTCCAGTGTTATCATTTTTGGGTGAATGTAGTGGTAAGACTGGACTTGATGTTTCAGGGATACTTTTATTCCATAGAGGTTGGTCTGGATCATACAATTCTGCACCACCCAAGCTAGCAGAAGTGGAATATGCATCATTCAAAGACACAGTCTCATCAACAATTCCAGACTTGCTGATTTTGCTTTGCACTCCTTTGCTGTTCAACATTGTGGTCGAAGAAGTACCAACAGTGGGAAGAGCCCCTGGTCCGGTAGAAATTCCAAGTAGATGTCCACTTGGAAGAGAGACAGGAAGGTTGAACTGAGAAAGGCTCTGCAAATTGGCACAAAGAACAAATTAATAGTGGTAAAGTGACTATGTTCTCAAATCAAGAACATACTCCTAAAGTAATAATATCGCATATCAAAGTCAGGAAGTTCCCAGTACAGCAAGTTCACTAAGTCAATTCAACCAATGAGACTAGTTAACAATGTTAAAACACTGCACTCCCTGCATGCCGGCAACAATTTTACAGCATCAGGAACTGTCCTGGAACGGCAACACATTAAACATCTTACTTTGGTTCCCTATGAAAATTGATCCAACGATTGACTCCACCATTCAGAGATTCCCTCAAAACTTAGATAAAGGTAAATATAATCTCTACATAAAAACTATCATCAACTACCTTACCGACAATAACGGTGACTTAGAGGCACCCACGGTATGTACAACAACAAAAACAAGACCGTGCAGAGCATAATCAATTGAAAGGGGAAAAAAAGCCCAACAGAATTTAATTGATATGTTTCGTATCCATTCAAGAATATTTAAGAATACTGAAAATACCAACTAAAAAATGAACTGTACAATGGACACCCTAGCTTCATCATTATATGTTCTTGATAGACAAACAGAAACAGTATATATTTCTCAGAGGATCTAGGAAGGCAAATCAAATTTTCAAGGGCATATGACATGTATTAGACTTGAAGTGGACAATGAACTCGTTAGCTGTACATTAACTTGTTGGGACCACAAAAGAGCCAGCCAAACCCATAAAAATTGCATACATCAGTACTTTTTGCCTGACTCTTGCATGGCTTTCTGTGGGTTACTCAAGACCCAGAACAGAGTGCATAATAAAAACTTAAAAAGTGGCCGAATCCATTCAATTTCTAAAATGTATAACTAATTCTTAATTTTTCAAGGAAAGCTTTTCAATTTGAATAGAAATAGAAAATATAATGAAAAACATCAATGGAAAATAGCTATTTTTGCACACCTGAACATCGTCAACAACAATGCGATTGATACCATGCTCCATTGGGCACATGTCACCTCTGAGACAAAAACCACGCTCCTCAAAGTCTCTGCACCTTTGACGAGGAATGCCCATATTCAATGAAGGATTTACAGCTGGCCTGAAAGATCCTTGCAAAGTAATAGGATGAAGAGCGTCAATGGCACCATTTGGCATTCCTGGAATCAATCCAAATGCATTCCAGGAAGTAGTCTGTGTATTTGAAACACTTGGCAAACCCCTTCCTGAAAAGAGACCTGAACTGATGGGCCCCTGCTGAACCATTTGAGAAGCAATATCAACTGAGTTGAACCTACTATCGCGTTGGTTCCAAATACCAGGGTCCCTTCCTCTTCCCCTAACAGGACCAGGATCTCCAAAGAACATCTGACTTGGATTGATTCTGTGATTCAATTCCTGAGGCAATCGAGACAAGGATCCAGGGCCAGAGCGTCTTTTATCAAACTTTGTGGCGTATTTCTCTATAGGACCAAGGTTATAATTTTTCCAGGTTTCACTAGCTTGAGAGTCATTTTCCTGGAAAGGATGACCAATTTCAAATTGTTTGCTGTGCCTCCTGTATGGCCTTGTAAAAGTTGATTCAAAAGAATCTTTCTCTAGTGATTGAGATGTCTCTCGTCTCCGATGCTTGTGGTTACGATCATCATCATCCTCATCACTAACTTCCTCCTCCTCAGGATCACTAGTGCAATCAGACGAAGAAAGGCCCTCTGGCTTTGGAGGTGAACCTTTCAGCTCCATTAGATAGCACCGAAAATTAAAGCGTTATTTTATAACATTACAGTACCAAAGCTGATATGGAAATGAGGCTGCGTACTCTTCAGAAACTTGATAAGAATCTGAAATCAGGAAAAAGAAAATAAGTGAATTAACATATAAACAATGGTCTAAGTTCTAATTATAAACAAAAAAGGCAAAAAGTTGTAGCAAACTCATTGCATTGTCCTGCTTCCAACAGGATAAAGATTCAGAAGAACATTCAAAGAGGTAAATTTCAAATAATATCATTACATAGCACATTTAAAGAGGTAAATTTCAAATAATATCATTACATAGCACCAAAAAGAGACACATGTAGAATCATCGTATGTATTTAACATAGCACTAAGCTGAGAGACATCAATGATAATGATAGGGAGTAAATCCAAAATGCTTTTGATGCTTGAGCAAAATAACAAATACACTTCACATCCAACAGTTGTTGCTTAGAGGTTGTTCAAAAGTTGTCACAAGTCTTCTTGCATACATTAAGCAACAATTGCAGATCGTCAGAGTTCGAGCCCACAATGACGGCTGACATCAATGATGTTAACTAGAACTGGAATATTATACAACTCCTTTTATGAATAATTATCAGCATGTCTAATGTTTTTCCTCCTTTTCTTAGCTTCACTTTTGTCTTTCACATCATTAAAACTATAGCTCAGGTAGTTTCAGAAATAACTTACGCAGGCCACACACTATCTGGTAGAATGGTGTTGAAAACTACGGAGTATATGACACAAAGAGTCTTCAATATTGGAAACTTTCAGCTGCTAATGCTTTGTACTGATCTTTGCTATATGAAAAGCATTTACAAACTTAACAAATCGCATATAATTAGCTGCAGGGGTACTTATGCATTATACACAAGAATTACTTAAATAAGCACCAATATATAAGAGGAAATTAGTAAATTTTACGCTATTATGCCTAAAACAGGAGCAAGGCGAAGAACCAGCCATCAGCTAGTCCCAAGCTTGAGCAGCCCCCCGATGAAAAATTGATGCAAAAGAGTTTATATATGATAAGTCTACCAAATTTATGATGCCAAAACCGATTCACTTATTATCTGTCCTTTTCTTTGTTTTTAAAATATTAGTAAAAAGAAAAAATGGGCATATATGCCATAATCTAGGATGCACATGCATATGCATCTTCAAAGTACCCAACCATTCTCTGAACATTGAAACCAAGAATTTTTAAGAGCTTCACATTACTCTAAAAACTTGTTACCACCAATTCGTGCTTCGAGTGCTTAGATGGATAATTAAATGCTAATATATTTAATGAAAGACAGTGAATTCTTACTTGATCCATTAACTACATTTACGAATATAAGTTCCTACCTAAAAAGTGCACGCTAAAACTCCTAAAAAATTTAAATTAAAAAAAAAGTTATGTACATAATGTTAATTTCAAAAGGAAACATGCAAATGGTAGCCCGAATGCACCATGCATTCTGCACGTGATTCTATTGCTGAGCCTCTCAAAATTACTACTTTAAGTATCAGAACTTCCTAAATTATCCATCAAATATCTAAGCTACTGATGATAAGAAAATGCCACAGGAAATTCCTGTCAGTAGCCATCTCTTCTTCGAAAGACTATGTCATGTATTAATAATTTACCACATAATCACAGTGGCTTCTCTCAAAATTTTTTAATTTATATCATGATAAGATGTCAGAAACAAAAGAATAATCTATTGAACAAATACATTTGGCAAGCAATAGATAAACTATGTGTAACCTTGGTTTCAAGTTTCAACTGACTTCAAGAATAACGACAAAAGTAAATGGGCAAGCACAATAAAACGACTGATCTCTTTAGAGAATAGTAGATAAAGGTGGTCCTAAAACTCCGATGAAATATTTGCACTTCGTGACCCCTACAAGTTCAAGTACAATCTGACAAGAAATAACCTGAATTGTACAAATGTACTACCCATTAGCTCATTCTCAATGTACTAGTTTAAACGTAACCACATAACAACCTTTATGGGATCTATTATCTGGACACGTGAGTTATGATTTCCTTTAGATGATACAGTCTCAGCATAATAAATTCAGTTGTTGACCACCATTACGATGCATATCATGAGAAAAAAATGTCACAGGTCTTACGGTGTGACAGTTATACTCATCTCAACTCAAGTTGATTCTCATATACAAACACAGATATGTATATACCCTAGTTTAGCCTACATCAAAGTTTCAACTCAAAAGTGGGATTCCAGTTCTTGAAATGACAGATTAAAAAATTACCCCACAGCCACAATCCACTCAACATGCTTTATACGGAGAAAAGTTTTCAAATGAAAACCGTACTGGAAAGTACCTGAACGATTAAGCTGAATATAACACAGGATTCCAAGGGGGGATTAAAAAAAAGAACAGAATTAGACAAACACAAGCTCTGGAAACAAAACCCTAAAGAAACGTGAAGACAAGCAAGCTTTGAGAACAATTGCTGAATACGTGCATTCATTATCTATCTACCGATACAAGGAATATTGTTCTACAGAAAATAAAAGTCTACAAACCCAATCGATACGAAACGAACTAACATCACCAAAAAATATAAAAAGAAAACAACAAACTCGAATTCGAAGCTGTATTCAGAGATTAAGATAAATAAACGAAAAACGAAAAGAAAATTAAAGAACCTTCTAGAAGAAATCGCGAGGAGCAGTGACTCGAGGTTTCATCCGATAGCAAAGAGGCGAAGGTTATACCGCCGCAACCGAGGAAGGGTATTAGGAGAGGTGGAGGCGGGGGGGCAGGATCGTAATAAATTGGTAATCGAGGGATGAAAATATAAGAAGGGGAAGGGGAAGGGGGAGGAGAGAAATAAAGAGATAGAGAGGATGGGGGTTTGGGAGTGTGAGTTAGGATCGTAATAGACTGGTAATCGAGGGCTGAAAATACATGAAGGAGGAGAAGGGGCGCGAGAGGGAGCTTGAAGCTGTTGGAGCTTGGAAGGAAACAAAGCACAGGGGGGATTTTGGTACCTTAGAAGATTACACACACACACGTTTATATATGTGTGTAAATAAATAAATGTGAAGACCAAAACGAAAATGTGGAATTGCGTTTTTAGCCCCTTAAATTTCTTCAAATTGTAGGTTTAAGGACAATAGGTTTGGATGAAAACTTCTTTAAGAAGCACGATTATGAGCTGCCTAAGGCCGAAGAAATACAAGCAGGGAAATTAATATTTACTTTTGTCATAATAAATATTAAATATTCAAGTGTATGGTTATGAACAAAATTAGAGAGACATCCCATAATCATGTGATAAGAATCGTTTATTTCTATTTTTTATTCTTTATTCTTTATTCTTTATTTTTACTTTTAAATTTAGTAAAATAACTTATTTGTTTGATCTTTAATTTCCGGATTTTTATGGGTTTTCGAATTATTTTTTTTAATTTTTATTTTCTATTTTTGATTTTGATTTCTTGAATTTTAAAAGTGATTTTTGTTTTCTGTTTTTGTACTTTTTATAATTTGATTTATTACGAACGAAATATATTATTTAATTGTTTAATATATTAATTTTAATAAAAATCGTGAATATTTAATTTTACTTAATAATGTTATTTATTTTTTATTTAACTTAAATAAATTAAATAATATTAATCAATATAATTCAATTTAAAAAATCTTCAAAATATGTAAATCTCAAATAAATTTGATTTAATAATTGAAATATAGTTAAAATAAATATTAATTTGTAAATAAACATTAATTTTAAAATTATTTATTTTAATAAAATAAAATAATCTTATTAATAATTTGTTAATAAATGTTATATAAGAAGTTAAAAATAAATTTATTTAATTAAAAAGTAAGTTTTATTTAATATATAATTATTATTCATGATATAAATATAATTACGTTGAAGTTAATAATCAAATAAATTTTTACTTTTATTTAAAAGTAAATCTGAAAATCACAATAGAAATAGGGTCCTTAATTTTTTTTGTAGGGTTATTGAATTACAAAAATATTTTTAAGTTTCAACACAAATTTGAATTTATTTGGATTTTAAATATTCATATTTAAATTCATATATAAGTTCTATTAAATGTGATATAATCTATTAACTTTATTTTAATATAATTAACTATAAATTTAATTAAATTTGTTAATTTTAATCAAATCTATTTATAATTTATTATAATTGATCATTCTTAAAAAATATATTAAATATATAATTAAATTAAATTTATTTAATTAATCTTATGTTACGTTCAAATTAATGTATTGAACATTAGAAAGAAAATAATTTTATTTTTGGCAATCCCACATGTGCCTAATATTTTTTTTTTGGAAGGAAAATCAGTACTACTAAAACTTTTAAATCCTCTATTCCAATTACTTTGTTTTAACCATGCTTTATTAAATCTCACCTATATGTTTATGTAAATCCTACATAATTATAACCAAATCAGAAAATCTGATCCTCTTCTAAAAGGTAAAATCCAAAATCTTGTTATTTAACTTTATATAAAAAAAAAAGAGAAGCATTTAATAGGCTTACCAACAACCTATTTCAATCGCACACTATCTGGCAAAAAATGATTGAAAAGCACCCTTCTTTCGTCCCCAACTAAATGAGAATGACGTCATACGTACGGACAAGAGTACAACATTGGAATCTCATAAACCTATGTGTAATCCAGAGCATGTTTTCAATTTCTTACAGCCAATTTCTAGCTTCACTTTAACCTGCCAACTCAAAATCCTGTCTTTCTTTATTCAATAGGGACATTAACTTGAAACTCTGGAAACTATATCGGATACAGAATTATATAGTCTAGGAAAACAACAATGATATGCCACTTCTGAGTTATTGTATGTACACACAAATGAGACTGACTGACACTCATAAAGCAAGATCGAACCAAGAAACAAGCATGAATGAGTATAGGAAAACGAAGGGTAAGCTGCAGAGGCAGAATACCCGGAGGGAAAAGATATAGTCCCAGCTCTCCAAGCAAATAGTCTCTCTAGGCAAAACAAGTCCAGGTGAAAAGTGATAATTCTATACATCGGTATGAATCGAGACAAATTACCGACCAAACCAGCCTCCTCTCGGGGGCTGGATATCTCCATCATTCATCAGCTTATCCAGTACTATATTCAAGTCAACCGACTGACCGTTTTCTGTCAGCTTTCTAACAGTTGCTCGGACATGTTCTCTTGGGAATCCCATACCAGCCACTCTGTCCACTACATCATCAATTGGAACCTTATTTCCATTTCCAGAAGAACCAGACCCACCACTAACACTTGAAGCAGTTGGCAGTGCATGTGGTAATACCCGACCAGTGGGAAGCTGTGGGTATCCACTTCCAACACTTGGAGGCATAGCTGGAGAAGAAAGTTGTTGCTGTTTCATTGCTGGGTTGCCACCATATTGAGAAGGTGATCCACCGTAAGCATAGGGTTCAGTAGGTCCAGTTGGTTGGCCAAACAAGGGAGGAAACCCTGCACCAGATCTACTGCTTTGTGGTTCATACATGGGAGAAGGAGAAGGAGCTCCGTAATACTGTGGTGCAAGAGGGGCCCCACCTGGTGGTTGAGAGGATGGCTGTATACCTGCTGGGTAGTTATGAGAGGGAGCATATGACACCTCTTCAGGATGCTGGCCTAATGAAGGTTTATGTTGAGAAGCTTGGTGTGGCTGAGAATACTGAGGTTGAGAGGGAGGTTGATATGGTTGATGTGGTATCATTGAGGGAGGGGGCGGAGCCTGCTGAGGTGGAGGTGCTTGGTATTGCGGTGGTGGGGGTTCTTGAGTTTGAGTAGGACCATAGTAAGGCTCCCGCTGAGGAATGGAAGCAATCTGGTTCTGAGGGAATTGATTTGGAACTGCAGCTGGTGGAGCCAAATTCTGTTGATGAAGAGATGGAGGAGGGACAGCAGGTGGAGGAACAGGAACAGGAACGGGAACAGGAAGAGGTGGAACTGACTGTGGAAAATTGCCAGGAAGAGGAAACTGTTGATGAGACTGTGGAGGAGCAGATGCCCCTTGCTGCACAGATACATTATGTCCGGTGTTTTGGGTTTCTGATTGCTGCTGGTCTGGCTTTGAAGCTTCCAGTTTTGCAAGCTCCAGTTGAACTTCCACTGTATCTTGCTTATCCTTTAAAAGTTGCACCACTGATTGCACCTGATTGGTGACACATACAAAGAAAGCAGATCACCAAAAAATAAAGGTAAAAAAGCTGCTAGCAACTTGAGAAATGAAAAATAGTCTCTGATTTGAGACAAACGATGAGAAGAAGAAATTGATGAAACCTTGCTTTTTTAAAATTTTAGCCTTAGCTTGTCAATGACAATTTTATACCAAGTTCACTGCACTAGATCCTATATTTACAAAAGGAAGCAACTAGTTTTTGCTTTCTATCTGTCATTTCAAAAAATTTTATTATTCTTAACAGCATTGACGGACACAGCAACTTATCAATAGTAAATACAAGTTTTACTTCTAATACTAAGAAGACAAGTTGAGGAAGGAAATGATAAGTTGCTTTCAACCAAAAAAAAAAAAAAGAAGCCATCAAGTAGGGTTCCCAGAGGTGTTAACTAAGTTCTGTGTGACACTCATGCACTAAGCATGATGAAGTACGACATCCTCTCAGCACCTATTTTGACCAAAGGATAAGGTTGTGGATACAAAAACCAGTAAAAGGTCAACGAAAAAACAACTGAAGGGATAAGGAAGGTACCTCTCTCAGAATATTCTCCAGTTGCCTCATCTTCCCATCAGCACTTCCATGATTGTTGCCAACAGATACTTTCAAATCATCCATAGAATTCTCAAGGTGATGGGTTCTGCTCTCCAACTGTGTTAACCGTCCATTAACACCTTCCAAAGCATGCAACAAGTTGTCAACATGTTTCTTCATTGTTCTATCAACCTCAGAGAGAATAGCTGCATCTATAGCATTCCGGTCCTTCTCTAGAATCACTTTGGCTGGTTCAAGAGAGTCTAGAGAAGCATAACTCTGCAAAATAATAGCACTATCTTATTATTCTCAAAGAAGATATGATAATATACAGACAGCATTCCATCTTGCATTGAAACAAAACTTGGAAGTTTCACAAACGCACTTAAGATCATATCAGAAAGGCAAATGAAAAGATGAAGAAGAAGAAGAATAGCACAAGCATGAGACAATATACTTGGCAACATGAATGGAGAGAATTAACATGACAGTTTTTCCAGACTGGATTTTAAGCCCAACATGAGATCAAGCAGGAAAAAGGACAAACAAGACCACCTAGATGTGTTCCTATAGTTATCGACTTGATAAATGTCTTCCCTGACATTCAAAGAACTGCTCAAACTCTATGCCTACTCCCTCCATGCGCTAAGACTGGGTCAAAGATTTTATGGAAATAATACAGAACAAGGAAAGACACCCAAATTATCAATGATCCCAAAATTCATAACTAAAAATCAATATCACATTGAAAGAACTACTGAAACTCTACGCTTACCCACTCTACTCACTAAGATTGGGTCTCAGACTTTCTGGAAAGCAATACAGAAAAAGGAAAGACATTCCAAATTATCGATGAAACCTCTCTTAACTAAAAATCATTATCACCATTAATTTCACTTGCCCATACCCACTGTTATGTGTTTGATCCTAAAAGTAGTCCTTCTGTGTTCAATAAACAACTACAAACAGAAGCGAACTCCCATTTTCAAAATTGCACCCAAAACCAAGCCAAAAAGTTGTTAGCAAAAACCCTAACCATTTCGAATTTGATCCTGTCGTGCACAGTCAAATGAACAAACTTGCAGTTCAACAGTATCTTTCTCGGTCCAGCCATAAGCAGGAAAACAATCTCAACAACAAATTTCCACCATGGAATTGGATCAAACTCCTAATCCCCTAAAACATCTTACAGCAACAACCAGACTTGGGGAAATTTAACACCAACCACAGCTCCAAATGTTACAGTCAATCAAATGAACCACACAAGCCCTCCCCTTCCCCGCCACGAAAAAGAAAAGAACAACAATCAAACAGTTAATCAAGTTCGTCTAGGGTTTATACGCTCACCCGCATAGAAGAGACGTTGTTAGCGGCAGCCGAACCAGATTTAGAATCTGAGCCCCACCCTCTAGCGGCGGAGGCAGAGGCCGGGGGAGATGATCCGCCGAAGGAGGAATCGAGAGTGAGGGCGCCGGCGAGGGGGCGAATCGGGTGGAAATCGTAGCTGGGGAGGATCTCGTCCTTCTTGATGGCATTATCGGACTCGAAACGGGGGTCATGGTCGTCGTTTTGGGGGTGATCCATTTTCATTAGATCGAGAAAGTCTTTGGTGACGTGATTAGGTGAAGAAGAAGAAGGAGAGGCAGTTAAATCCATTATCTGTTTGTCCATAAACTGCGACGTATTCATCTCACTAAACTTAGAGATCAGAGAGACAACAGAATATATAAAAAAATCTATGGAGGTGGACTTGACTTTAATTGTTATAAACAAAATAAATAGGAAATGAAATTATAATATTTTTTTGGGTGTTTAGGGTAGGAATAAAGTGTGGGAGAAAGATGGCTTGTACGTGACTAAAAATTGTTCTGCAAGTATAACTAGAGATGGCAATAAGGCTCAAGCCTGCTCCGAAGTTAACAGGTTAGATAGGTCCGAGTTTAGCCTGCCTCATAAAGAGATCGTTTATACATTCATCGTCACGTTTATCGAGAGAGTAATAGTTGTGCGGACTTACTCGTCACCCATGCAATACCTCCAGTTGTCGGTTTTACTTTTTTCAATCTTACACCCATCGGGTGCCACTGTATCCTCTTAGAGGACTTATAGGGGCTTTGTACTCCAGACTAGTTTTATAACTCTGTTATTTCTTTCCTTTTAATCAAAAAAAAATTTGTTTGTGCAAGTATACTTAGGCTTGATTTTGTTGGATGTTAATTAATAAAATAAAATATAACGGAACGATTTATAATAGAATAGAATGTAATATAGTAAAAAATTATTTTAGAGAGATGAAAGGGTTTATAATGTAATGTAGTAAAATATTATTTAGAAGATGGATGAAATGAAATGTAATGTATAATAAACGAATTTTATACCACTTATATTAAAATGATTGTTGTAGGATATTTATTATTTTATTATTAATTATATAAAAATATTAGTATTAATTATTTAATATATTTTATTTTATTTTATGTGATTT
>JAOTIZ010000001.1:24045400-24058056 GCA_027123425.1 Erythroxylum panamense | reverse complement strand
TGTGCCCTTTGCATGACAATGAAGGGCTTGGATGCAAAGGGCACAGGGGGTACAGGCTTATTGGAGACAGAGGATCTCAAGTGACCAAAATGAGGTTGTTTTAGTATAATTGGCCAAATTAAACGTAAATACTAAAATGACATTATTTGAAAGTAGAGCAAGGTCTTCCAACTAAAATTTGAAGTGACTTTTAGATTCAAACTCTGGTGATACCAAAATGATATTTTTTAAGTATAATTGACCAAATCGAACTAACCTGCTAAAACGACATCATTTGATAGTAGAGACGGACTTCCAACTAAAATTTGAGCTAATCAACATCCTCTCCACTTCTAATGGTGATACAACTGATATTTCTCTTTTGTTGACAGGTGTCGAAGGATTGTTCCACCGCACGTGAGAGGTCCATTTCTAGTATATACATCGGGAGGGTAACCAGTGTGCTAATCAACTAACCTCATTAGCAGCTGACTCAAAGCCATGACTTCAATACTTACAAGATCCACCGTTGATTATTCGCGACGTTTTACACCATGATTCGTCTGGGGTGCACTACGCTCGTTGCCTGCGCTCAGGTGTACCCAAAGTTGTGCATTTTTTTTAGTTTCTTAAGTGTTTTTCTTCCCTTGTAAAAAAAAGAAATTGAGCTAACCTTTATATTCAAACTAGGATGGTAACAAAATGATGTTGTTTTCGTATAACTAACCAAATTAAACATACATACTAAAACGACATCCCTTGATGCTAGAGCAGGGTTTTCCAACTAAAATTTGAACCAACTTCTAAATTCAATCTCAAGTCATATTAAAATGATATTGTTTTAGTATAATTGACTAAAATAAATTAAATATACATACGACATCATCTAATGGTACGGCATAGTCTTCCAACTAAAATTTGAACTAACCTCCAGATTCAAACTTAAGTCAAAGCGTAGTCTTTTAACTGAAATTTGAGCTGACTTCTAAATTCAAACTTAGGTTAAAGCGGAGTCTTTCAAGTGAAATTTGAACTAGTTAATAGATTCAAGCTCAAATAGTACCAAAATGATGTTTTAGTATAACTAACCAAATTAAACGTTCATATTAAAACGACATCATTTGATTGCAGAGACCGACCTCTGTATTAAAACTCAAGTTGTACCAGAATGATATTTTTTTAGTATAATTGACCAAATCGAACGTACACACTAAAACATCTTTTTGATGGTAGAGGGGGCCTTCCAACTGAAATTAAACAGGCCTCTAAATTCGGAGCACAGGATGGTTGTTCTGTTTCCGTGTGCTATTTTGTGTCCCTCTCTATCCATCTATCCAATGGATTGATGAATTAAGAGAGACACGGAGTAATACACGGAAACAGAAACAAGTGAATTGATCTCCTAGATTCGAACTTGGTTTGAAATCCGTTCAACCTTAACTAGGCCTAGCAAATATTGCTAAATCCTAACTAGAGAGAACCTGTCTCACCCTAACTCTAATGTTGACAGTCATTAAGTGCTATGAATCCCACATAGTTCCAGAAAGAATAACTCAAAGAAACTATTCTCAACAGTAGAAAATTAGATTTGAACAATGCAGACCAAAGCATGACTCCATGAATTCTGCACCAATGATTTTGCAGATTGCAGAAGCAAAAATACCATACACATAAACAGGAAGATGATACAATTTAAAGGAAATGAAAGAACCAAACCTCCATTGTGGCATTAAGAAGCAAGAAATTAGAATAACCTTTGTATCCAGAGGACCGAGAGCCTCAGCGAAGAAACTATAATTCTCCGCCCTCATGAAGCAACCGTCGAGGTAAACACGACCACCGGTGTTGGGAGAGCAACCTGGAATAAGAGTGCTAATCCGAGAGAAGCACACAGAACACTCGTCGTCTGAGAGATCGTCCATGCATTGAGAGAGCACATACAAGCGATCAGGGGGCTTCCCAATTTCGTGGAACGCGAACTTGTTACGAGACATCTCGTCTTCCATGTACTCGGTGGCCTGGGAGTAGTACCTGAATTAGTTGGAAATGTTTTGGACATGGACGTCGTTGCATTTACGTGAAACTATTTCCGTTCTGGGGTCTGGCGTTGATGGCTTGATGATCAAAAACGCCATGGAAACGATCAAGGAAAGGTGAGAATTTGCCATTACAAGAAAGAGAGTGGACGAAGAAAGGTAGTGGACATTGGTATTATGTTGTTTTTTTGTGCTCTTTCTCATTGTTGTTCTCTACATTTTGCTATGTTGACGCTGAACCTTGGAAAAATTTTCTTTTTATGGCATATCATCATCATCACACTCAGTCCCAAGTTTTACAATAAAACGTATAAATTTTTTTGGTACATCATATATGTACAAAGTAAGGATGATGAGTCACTAAAACTTAACCCTAAGCCAACAGTTTCTCACTCAGCCCGAGCTTGGATCAAGTCAAACTCGGCCAGGCCTAATTTGACCTTATTTCTTTACTTTTTAAATTAAAATTTAAAAAAATGTTATTTTTTACCAATTTTAAAATTTAGGTATACGGTTATCTATACCAATTTTTTAATCTTTTTTTCATTTTCATTCCTATACTTAAAAAATTATTATATATCCCTCTATATTATTATTTAATTTTCAATGTAAATCAACCTATGATCTGACCAACCTATGGCCTGACAGACCACATAAGAACTGAACCAATCTAACCTATATTATAAATTTTTTAAAATAATGTCAAAAACTACATTTTTGAAGTATCGATCAAACCGACTCGTGCTCAGCCCGACCTCAATCCGTAGCTTGATTTAATTGATCACTTTTTGACTCCAGATTCAATCAACTCGAGTCAAAATCGAGTCGGGTCAAAATTGACATCTCTATTTATATATATAAGGAATAAAATTTAAAACCAAGCTAAAAGTTAAACTGATAATATAAAAGGATTCAATTTTAAAGGATTCAATCATTATTATATTGTCAAACTAAAGATTAAATATAATTAAAATTTTAAAATATAATTAAAAAATTATTTTTAATTTTTAACAATAAGAGTTAATAATATAAATCAAATTAACAAGTTAAAAATTAAACAAAAAAAATTAAACAATTCAAAATTTTTATAATTTAACCCGTCAATTCAAATCGGTTAAATTTTCTGATCATTAACTATTATAAACCGAGACCATAGGCCATACAAATCATTAAACCTAATTCCAAAAGAGAACCTTTTGTCATTGATCTACTCATTCCAGGAATAGCATACAGAACTTTCTTCGGTCATCTTTGCTTGAAGATGAACTGTATGCTTTCACAAACAAATTGCGTCAGAACATGAGTTAAAAGCCAGCCTGATTAGTCAAGCTAATCAACCGAATCGACTGTGACCGGCCGCCCAATGGATGGATGCCGAGCATTTGAGCGACACAATTTGGTCTGCCGGTATAAAGGTTGGATCATTCCAAGTACCAAGGACTGCGATCCAAGAACAAGCACTGAAATGTAGGAAGATCAAGCACAGAACTAATGCTTGGCCAAACTGCAAGCGTATCAGAAAACAGTTCATTTAAAGCAAAGCTCATCCGCATAAATCCGACGGTAAAACTTCTATCATTGTAAGGGCGTCACAAGAGCTTCTTTCCAGTCGTTTTTTGTCAGTAACCATACGCAAAAACCAGGGTTGTTGGTATCAATTAAGTCAATATGAGACTACTCATCATCCACCAAAGACATAACTGGAATGCCCTTGCTAGAAAAGCTCGTACACTTGACTTTCAGCTTATCACCTACTTCAAAGGCCTTGCAGCCATTGCTCTGCATGTTCATGATCCAGAGAGAGACGAAATCCATGTAAAAGGAACAGAACTCAAAAAGGAGGACAAATAATGAGAGAAATGAAAGGGCAGGCATGTATGAGGAAGAATAAAGCATTTTCAACATAAGCAACTGTGTTTCTATACAGATAAGAGAATGCACATCGTAGTGATTATCATGATGATAAAAGAATCATAAGCAGCAGAAGAAAGAAATTATTTGTACCTCAAACCGATACATTCCACGAACTCCACCACCCAAATCGAGAACCAGGCCAAGAGTACGAATTTGGAAAACTGTCGCACTAACCTTCGTCCCAAGTTTCAGAGTCTTGGCATTCACTTGATCCTGTTTCGTAGATGTTTTGGATTTACTCTTAAAAGCAGAAGTTAAAGCCGTTCGTTTTCCATCCTCATCACAAGACATGGCAGTTTGAAGTGAAATTGCAGTTGATGGGGGAATAGGCGATAAAGATGATAGATTAAGGTCACATTTTTCAGATGGGATCTTTCTCTTGCGATCCTGCTTTGAACCCTGTGATGTTTTAGAGGTGCCCTTTGATCGCTTTGTCAAATCACCAGTTTTTGCTGCTTTATCATTCTCTGATGAGGAAGCTGAAGAATTGAGTTCAGCAGCATCATGATTCATACCATTCTTAGGTTGTGCAAGGACTCCAGAACTAAGAAATGAAGAATCAGATTCATCATTTTGAGATGAGCTTGTCTTCTTGTGATCCTGCTTTGAGGCTCGTGATTTTTTGGAGACACTCGTAGAAGCCTGACTCAAGACATTAGATATTTTCTTCTCATCGTCAGAACTTAAAGAAGCATGTGTCGAGGTACTTGAAGAAATTGGTGAATCAGGGTTATCATCTTGAGGTGGGCTCTTTTTTGACTTGGAGCCTCGTTTTGTAGATCGAGAAGTTTTAGAGTTACACGTAGAATGCTGACTCAAACTAGCAGAATTTTCCCTCTCATCACACTCTGTGGCACTTCGAATTACAAATGCTGGTGAAGTTGAAGTAGAAGGATTCACAGCATTTCTACTTATCTCCAGCTTGTCCATCACAGGTTTCTGCTCTTCCTCGTTATTATCACTCCTTTCTAAAATATTAGGCACTTCTTTTATGGCACGAACACAACCTTGAACCGCATTAGTTGCTTCAGTTTCTGTCTGTGGTAAAGTTGCTTTAAGTGATAATTTAATGTTTCCACGCACATCCTGCCCTATACACATCAAGGAAAGCAGCTGGCCGATGGATACTACATCTGAAACTTTGGAGACCTGATGAATGAAGAACACAGAACTTAAGAGGGAAACAAAATATAAAGCTAACTGCCAAATAACACACAAGTGAATCTCGGTTTAAAATTATTAGTAGCAACATACTCTAAGACTCAGAAAATCAGATAAAGAGGATGAAGAAGAATCAGAGAGAACAATGGAGTGGCTGTAGGGAGAAAATGCCATAATAGGCTTACAAATGAGAATAAAAGGATAAAGCTCCTAGGCAACACTTCAAATAAGCGTGACATACCGGGTCATGTGAAAGCTCAGAAATATGTAGCAGACCCTGCTGGCCACCATTAAACTCCACAAAAGCACCATACTCTTTTATTGAAGCCACCACTCCTTTATATATTCCACCGACTTCAATTTCACGTCCAACGATGAAATCAATCTGAGAAGCAAAGGTACAAATAAAGGCACTTAGCAGGAGCAAGGATGTCTTCACATCCTCACTCAGAGGCATTTTTCCAGACATTAAAATGTAAACAAATTTGCTTAAGGTAATAAATTCAACTAATTAGTGCTTGCATAGCATCCTGATCCCAAGTAGTAGATCATACAATACAGGGTACTTTTTAAGGTAAAATGAGTAGACAAAAAAGTTACATGTAACAGGCAAACTAGCTAAATTTGATAGCTTTAACCAATAAAACTCATAAGAACATTCCCATCAGTCCAGCAGGGCACTGTAAAATATCGCAATTGTGTAGCAAATTTTTAAATGCTTCATTAACGGAAAATTTTGTTCGCAATTTCCCCTAAATTCTTTTATTGGCATAATAAGGCAATGAGGCACAAAGATAGTTTTATTTTCTTAGATAAGGAATTGAAAACTTTTTATTTTAGTTTGTCCTTGTTGGTTTAGGAATTAAGTTCACTAAGAAATAATAAGAATTCTTATTGGAGTAAATTTTTCTTTTAAAAATTTAGCTGGAATCTCTATTCCATTAGGATAAGGATTCTAAAACTGATAATATATATAGAAGTTTCAACTAAAGTGACATAAAATTAAGAGTGATACCTAAATTCCGTCGTTAAGTGTTTTTCAGATATCTATCGGTTTGATTTCAATAATTTTGGTTGTTTTAAATTCTAGGTGTAATTCTTAATTCTTGATACAAACCCTAGGAATTATTCCTGGACCTATCCCTTTGCGTCAATTCCTTATTTATAAATTTCAACACTAAAGTTCTCTGCATAAATACAAATCCTTCTGTTAGTCTTACATCCAAGTGCTTCCCCTGTATAAATTCTGCTAAAACCGGACAGCACTTGACAACGGTGCAAACTTGCTATGTCAAGTGCAAACTTGCTAGGTTTGTTGACCAGAAATAACAGTCTCAAAAGTTCATATGAGAAAAAAGAAAAGATAACTCATCAAAATGGTGTTACTAGCAATTCATTCATCTTGAACAAATATGTACCCATGAGCAATAGTTGCTATAAGTGAGCTTATTTTCTCCATAGAATGTTTTATTAAAAACAGCTCGGTATACCAAACCTCCAAGAAGGTTAGTTTCCTCACAAGGAAGCAGCAAACTAACACCATGTAATGGTAAGTTCATTCAAAATAACGTAGGCAATGGGTGACTGCAAATCCAAAGCATGACTCCATTTACTCCGAGTGTAGTATTCAGAAGAACCAGATGAGTCAAACAAGAGATATACTAAGACAGATAAACTAAATGCAGAATACCTTTTCTTGCACCTTTTCCATTACTTTCTGGTTCTTAGCTACTACGGTAAGTGTTCCATCACCAACAGACAATCGTGCACCTAAAATTATGTGATATTGAAATAATCAATATATTCCAGTGGACACTTTATCATGATTGCAAATTATAACAAAACTGCATAAGATGTTACAATCTAGCAAGAATCAATATCATGATTGCAAATTATAACAAAACTGCATAAGATGTTACCATCTAGCAAGAATGAATATAAGTTGGTTTTTATAATATTTTACATGAAATAATCCAGGTATGTTATAACTGAAACCAGGATAAGAGATTGATCCTAGGCTACACAAACAACAACTGTGGAACACTGTTACATGTAACAATTTAACGTCAGCTCAGACTCATTAATAGACTTTCCATATCTATCCACGCATAATTAATCTAGTAAAGACAGAATAATATAAGAAAGCACTGCGATACTGATTTGTTTTATAGCATACAAGTAAACAGAGCTAAGTTGATTCTTTAAAGGGCATAACTAGAACCAGTGCTGCTACCGAACATTTTGATACTGATGTATCAACCAAATGCACAGCACAATGTTATATGTACAACTTCCATTATAAACTTCAAAGGACCAATTTGAATAAACTATTGAATAGAAACTAGAATAGTTAACTGCCATAGTAGCAAAACTAGAAAAATAAACCCCAACTATGTTGTAAATGAGATATTTTAACCTTCTTAAAAGTAAAGCCATGACAATGTATAGTTTTAAACACCATTTATTATTGTCAGGGTTGAACTGGACCTGTTTCATCTTCAATTTTTCTCTTTAGAGAACCTAGTGGCCCAATTAAGCGACGAAGGGACTCATTGCTGAACTTCAAGTTAACTGCATCATGAATCAAACGTTTCACATAAGAACAATAACCATGACAAGGCTGAGTGCAGAAGAAAACAAGGAGCAACAGGTCTTGAATAAGAACCTATTTGAGGAGCATATTGATTATCTTGAACACGTGGTTCACTGATCTCCCGTTCCATGTGGTCAAGGATTTGGAGACGAGCTTTAAGCGCAGGCTCTAAGCATTCACAAATGATGTCCAGAGGAATTCCAGCAGGTTTTATATCCAACTGAATTGCAGTGACCCCTTTACGAGTTCCTGCAATTTTGAAGTCCATGTCTCCCAGATGATCTTCTAGACCCTGAAACAACCCAACTTTACTTTAAGGACTTGTTAACAAGTTAGTAGATTGGTGGCATTTCAAGGGATAATAGGGGCAGCATAAGACAGATGTACCCCTTGGTATCATTAAAATAATTCTGTTTTCTACATTTAAAAGCCTCACAAATAGTAATGAAATATAAGATCCATATAATTATGGAAGATGAACAAGAAGGATAAATTCCAGAAGTTCCAACCAATTTTTAGACTCGATTATGTATAAGCCACAACACTAATAAATAGTAAAAATGATGTAAGCCACAGTGAACCAACAAACAAGAATTTCACCAGAATATCAGTCACTATTTGGTAGTCCTTGATTCCACCAGTTGAGGGATCACTTTCACTGACAAGACCCACTGAAACTCCTGCAACATGTTCTGACAGTGGAATGCCAGCATCCATCAAAGCCATGCTACCTATAAGATTCAAGTGAAAATTTAAGTAAAATAATGTGATCAGAACCAAGTTTAAAGAATGCTTTATCCCTCAAAAAGAAGAGTATTTATGCACATGTCAAGTTCAGCAGAACAGCTACCAGCCAAAAACACAAAAATTAATAGTTTCCCTTTTGATAATAATACAAGAAGTGGAGAACAATAGCTATATTAAAATTAATTAGAAAAGATACCTCCACACACAGTTGCCATTGAAGTTGAGCCATCGGAAGCCATGACTTCTGAGTTCACACGAACAGTGTAAGAGAAGCCATCCTCTGGAGGTAAAACAGCAAGTAGAGCCTTCTCCGCAAGAGTTCCTAAAATTGATGATATCAACCTTACAATAGTTATTACTAATGAGACATAGGAAGCATAATAGTTCTAATTCATTCTGATGCCAAGAGCTCCTTGCTTATGTTTGCTGTCCTGAAAAGAAAAATTATCTGGGTTTCCAATATAGCAATTTGTTATTCATCCTACATTCCATAACTCCTTGCTTGTGTTGATGCCCTAGGCAACCAAATTGACTGAGATCAATACAGCAATTTGTTATCATCCTACATTACAAACATTATAACCTCACTTATGCAACTTCCTAGAAAGAGTACATGTTGTGCGAAGAAGCATGATGAACTGCTCATGGTGAATTTCACAGCTTAGAAACAGAAAGCATTCTTAAATTTATGAAGAAAGAATCAGCATATTGAAAGATTAAACAAGGAAAGCCCATTAAGGCAGCCAAATTACTGATAAAATTAAACAGCAAATAAAACAGAAAGAGAAGGTATACTGAGCACTGACTCGTCTCAGGGGTCCAATGAAAAGGAGATAACAAGAAGGAAATGTAAAACTAGATTACCATGCCCAACTTCACGTCTGTTCAAGCCAGTTCGTTTACCAACTTCGTTAATTGAAAATGGTGGAAAGCTATAGTGGACCATGAAGCGCTTTCTCGCAGGACCAACCAAGGACTGTAAACGTTGAGCATCTCCAAGTGACCCAAGAGTCACAGTGCAGAGAACCTAACAATTATGGGTGGATACATAAAATGAACCATAACCCTACTCAAACATCGCATATATCAGGCTTATATTTCCTTATTTCACAGGATTTTAAGAAAATGAAGGCAATATGTCCACTAACCTGTGTATCTCCACGAGAGAATAATGATGACCCATGCAATACAGGTAAATTACCAGCCTCACAATATAAAGGCCTAACTTCATCAAGACGTCTGCCATCAACTCTAAATCCTTCAGCAATAATCCTTTTCCGGACAACCTGATAGGTTGATAAAATTTTAGAAGTTGCAAATCCTAAGATGCAAAGGCACGCATTTGCAGAAGAGTTACATTTCTGTAAATCCCAGCCTAGTGATGCCCTCCATATAGTTCACTCCTTGGACTCTTACCTGTTTTCTCACCATGTCTATTGCCTTTGGAAGCACTTTTAAACTTTCGTCATCAGATTCTTCTTCAAATGTCCTCTTAACCTCTTGTGCAATATTATCCAGTGCCTCTCCGCGCTCAAACTGTAGGTAAAGTTGAAGTAGAGAGTGGAAGTCACAAAAAAAGAGATACCCAAATTATAAGAAGATATACGTATACATTAGGCCTCAAGAAAAGCAATTTTAGTCGTTGAACGTATTTTCCAGTAAAAGAATGCACCTTTCCATATGACGGATCAGTGAAAACAGCTCCAATTTTTGCTTCTGCTAGATCTCTAACTCTTTCCAATGTTCTGTCTGACACCATAGACAGTTTATACTCCTTCTTAAGCTTCCCTGCTTTGGCAGCTAGTCTGATTTGAGGTTCAAGATATTTAACTGCCTGGAATATCAAAGGCATCTAAGATTCTTTTCACTAACATAATCACATTGCAAGTACAAAAAAATCAAATATGTTGCAACTGACCTCTGGATGTGCCAGTCTTAATCCCGCTTCTAGATCTTTTTCTGAGATCTCACGAGATTGAACATCTATCATTAGAGTTTTGTCCTTTGTACAAGCATACACTAGGTTCAAATCACTCAGATTCAACTGCATCAAAAGAGAAAGCTAAGTTCATAACAAAAATCTGAAGCAAGTAGCAATGGGAAAAACATAACTGTTTGATGTTCATACGTAAGAATAATCATTTGAAACAAGGAAGTTGAATACGTCTATAAGAATTTAACCACAGGAAAACAAATCATGCAATTAATCAACTCCAAGGTGCGCACCTAATGAATCAGAAATAAGAGCAAGTATGGTATAAAACTCTTGGAAATTTACAGAAAAGACTCTACATAACCTTAGGATGTAAAATCTAACCCATGATGATCTTACCTCATCCATAGTTGGATTAACAATGAATTCTCCACAAACTCTTCCTAAGCGAATCATGCCAATGGGACCACCCCAAGGAATATCTGATAACATAAGAGCAGCAGATGTGGCATTAGCCGCCAGTACATCCGGATCATATTTCCCATCTGAAGAAAGAACACTTGCCATTACCTGTAAACCAGACTCGTCAAAGAAGACGTCACAAAAAATGGAACAAAAAAAAAATCCAATCTTGCAAGCACCTCCCCTCTCCAACACCATCTCAAGCAGATAAGAAAAGATAAAGAAAACAAAACAACGAGCACATGTCATTCCTAAGTACTGACTCAAATAATGAAATATATCGTCCTTATATTTAAACTCACCAAAACAACCGAACAGAAGCAAAGAGTTAGCATAAAATTGTACCTGAACTTCGTGGTAAAATCCAGCAGGAAATAGCGGTCTGATAGGTCGATCAATGATACGACCACACAAGAGCTCACGTTCCTTAGGCGCACCTTCCCTTCTCATATATGTAGTGGGAATGACACCTTGTGCAAATTGTTTCTCTTGATAATCAACCTTTTCATGTACCAAAAAAGGCGTTAAGACCCTATAGAAAACTTCAAACCACACAAGAAAACAACGGAAATTCGAAAGTGTTCATACAGTGAGAGGCAAAAAATCGCGAACTCCATCGCCTCTAGAGGCGGTGACTGTGGACAGCACCTTGGTTTCTCCCATGCCCAAAACAACAGACCCATTAGCGAACCTAGCTATTTTTCCGGTTTCAAGAGAAACAATGCTCGAGCCAATCTCAAATTCTTCTTTGAAGGTCTCGAGGACCTTGGTTCCCGCGACAACCGGTTCGTGATCGGAGGGAACAAAACCGAGACGACCGCTGCAAATGGTGCGAAACCCTAAGGAGCGCCATGTGAGGAAATGGGGAATAGAATTCAGAAGAGGGTTTGCTTTGGTTGCTACAGAGGACATTGACTGTAAAAGAGAGAGTTCGGAAAGTGACTTTCAGATGTTCCAGGGTTTAAGGGTTTAAGCAAATAGGAAGAAGAGAACAGACTCGACAACGAGAAAGTGAGGGTTTTAGGGGCTTCAATCATATACGGTCATGTGTAACTTTAAGTTTAGGGCCAAACCAAAACGGCGCCGCAGCTTACTTTTTAACCATAAAATTTATCAACAAAAACGGCGCCGCAGCTTACTTTTTAAAGTAATATATCAGACCTATATTTATCATACCTATTAATAATGATGATCGAGAAACAATTATTCAATATAATTAAACTTTTTAACTAATATTTAAAATATATTTTAAATAGATCTTAATATAATTTCATAAAATCAATTTTGATTATTATTTTATTTATAATTTAAAATATTTGATATAATTTATTTTTAAAAATACAAAATATTACACACTCATAGATAGAACTTATTTACTGCTTATATACGATAATGTTTTCAAAGCATCACATAGACTGACACAAAAGAAACCGAATTCCTCAACTATATGCATCGATATCCAGTTTTTAACCAGAGATCGTAATGGATTTGACTTCAGCTTTCTTCACTTCCTCCTTAGGAACAGTGACCGTAAGAACACCATTCTCCATAGACGCCTTGACCTGATCCATCTTGGCGTTTTCCGGGAGCCTGAACCTCCTCAAGAACTTCCCACTGCTTCGCTCCACGCGATGCCACGTGTCGTTCTTGTCTTCCTTCTCCACGTTCCTCTCCCCGCTGATTTGGAGAACTCTGTCGTCTTCAATCTCCACTTTCACCTCCTCCTTCTTGAGACCGGGAAGATCGGCCTTGAACACGTGGGCCTCAGGTGTCTCCTTCCAGTCCATGCGAGTGTTGACGAACGCTGAACTTTCCCGAGGAATGAGCGAAG
>JAOTIZ010000001.1:24032303-24043000 GCA_027123425.1 Erythroxylum panamense | reverse complement strand
TTCTTAAGGGTGTGTGAGTAGAAATTAAGATAAATAAGCGATAAAGAGTGAATGAGATATTATAATATTAAAATATTGATTATTTATTAAAATATTATTATTAAAATTATATATTATGCATTGACCTAAAGTTGGATAATATAACAGATGTTAGAGAATTTTTATTATTGATGAGATTGTATAAAAAGTAAAAAAAATTTACTAAATTCATCTACAATCACATATATGTCCTAAATTTAGTGAGAAAGAATTTCACAATTGGTAGAAAATTTTGTCGTCCAACTATTACAATTGTGAATTTAAGAAGAAATGAGATGGAAACAATATTGTGTGTGAATTATGGAAGACCATTTTAAGTAAGGTAAATTGTGTATAATACAAGAACATGTCATATCTTTTTTTTAATAATTATAAAAATGAAGTCAAATTTAATTCATTAAATTGTTATTTTGTTAATGAATTTATATGAAACATGTAATTTAATAATTATTGTTTTCATATAAAAGGTATATGACATATAATTAATCATTTGAATATAAGATTAATATATAATTAAATCATTTAATATATGTAATTGAGTTAAGAAAATTAAATGTTTGCATTTTTTATATTGTTTATTGTTGTCATTATGAAATAATATTACAAATATTAATAATATTTTATGAGTAGCAAATGCACATTCATCAACCTATCTGAGTAGAAAATAGTATATGAATTTTTGAGAGAATACTCATTATTCAATATAATGTGAAATTGTAATTGATTAAATTATTTTACGATATGTATTATCACAAAAAATAGTTTTTGTAATATGTGTTATCATAAAGAAGGATGTAGGACTCTGGATATGCTTATAATTGAATATTGAATGTTTATAGCTATGTAATGATATTGTACCCAAAAGTTGTATTTTTTAACATGAATTTATTAATTTAATTTTAACACATGTCTTCATTTATTTTTACAAAAAATGGAAGGAAATTTAAATACTCATAACAATCCAACTACTATAGGAAAATTCAATAATCCAGTTTAAACTTATGTTGGATTTGATTCTTGAATGAAGAATTACATCATTTGTTTATTTTATAACAAGCGTTTCAAAGTTGAAAGAATCACTAAATTTATAAGAAAAGCATTTTCACTAAGTTAAAAAAACATTTAGCTTGGTCAAAGGTGATGTGGAGCTTTGTTAGAAAGTGATTCATGAAGTGAAATAACACTTTACTTGCATAGTATCAGTATGAGAAAGATAGAAGAAAATATTAAATTACAAAATTAGTAATAGAGCTTCTTTTGTTGATGGTTAGGATAATAGTGGAAATGTTGAAAGTGATAGTATTTTTACCCAACAAGGGAATGCTGCACCTGACGATAGGAAAATAAAAAAACAAGTGTCTATTTTTTTTATCATGAATAACTCCTAAAGATCAACCTTTAATTAATAATGCCTTACAATCTAGAGAAGCGGCTGGTAATGTTGACATAGCCATGACTAGATGGTGGTATGATTTAGGTATAAAATTCAACGACGCCCGATCTTATTATTATCAGTATATGATAGATGTTATTCATTTTTATGGTCTATGATACAAAACTCTTTCAATTGATGACAATAGATATAATTTTTTAGTAACTCTATATATGGGATAAAATTTTATTTGGATGAAAGAATAATAAATTAGGCTACTTTTGAGTGTTTAACCATGTGTGATGGTTAGATAGATAGAATACAAGAACTTATTATTAATTTTTTGGTTTATTTTACAAAGAGGAGTCTATGCATCTGGCTTTGTTAATAATGTCGATACTCTATTTCAGATATTTGATGAAGCTGTGAATGAAGTTGAGTTAAAAAATATTGTTCAGTTTATTACTTAAAACGATTCTACTTATAAAGCAGTTAAAAGAAGATTGCAAACACATGCATAATTCTTTTTATTGAACTCCTTGTGATACACCTTGCATTGACTTGAAGTTGGATAATATAGGAAACGCTAGATATTTTCATATTATTGCTGAGATTGTATAAAAAGTAAAAAAGGTGACTAAATTCATCTATAATATGTCTGTGTCCTAAATTTAATGAGAAATAATTTCACAATTGGTAGGAATTTGTGTCGTCCTACTTTTATAAGATTTGCAATAATTGTTTTATTCTCATGAAGAAAGAGCTAAGATAAATATTTACAAGTGATAAATAAGTTCCATCTTACAATGTTATGACTAATGTTAAATTAGAGATTTCTAAAATTATACTTGAAAATAATAAATTTTGATTATAATGTCAATTTATTATATAAGATTGTGAGCATTTGATGAGGGGACTTCGTGTGACTGATAATGATTAGAAGACAACAATGAGTTATTTTTATGATGTAATGGAGTTGGTGAAGAAAGCAGTCAAAGCCAATATGAGAAAAATGTCTTCTTTATGTATATCTTATCTTGTAGTCATCAATGAGAGATGAAGAAGATAAATTTATTCTTATTTGTTTGCAGTTAGGGTATTTTTGAATCAAAGTATCTATTTCAGACTAAGTTTTATAAAGAAAGTTGAAGTTAATAAGAGAATGTTGTTAATTGTTACAACAATTGTTGCCCATGAGATTATGCAATATCTCGTAAACTTACAAATGTAGATTTATAAGGATGTTTTTGAGATGTCAATTGCTATTCGTTAAAGAGACAAACTTAATCTAAGTTTTTTTTCCCACTTTTGTTACTTGTTGAATATTAATCCTCATTTTATTTTGTTTATAGTGATACTTTTGTTGTTTTACAGTTGCTTGATAAGATCAATTTTGAAATAGTGTTGTAGAATTGCAAAGGTTTACAACTCAAATTTTTAGTCAATGTGTGAGTGTAACAAGATGTGATAGAAATTATAGCACATTTGAATTTATTAATTCCAAAAAAGTAATAAATTAGAGCATAGAAGAGTGAACAACTTGGTTTTTATTCAATACAATTTAAAGTTTTAGAAAATATGTGTTATTATCATTATTGAGTTGCATATAATTTTTAGTAATTTCTTAATACTTTAATTTTATTTATTTCCTAAGACTCTTTACTGAACAAGTAGTTATGTAGATTCAATTTATAAGGAGTCAAGTTTGATAAATAAGAGTAACTTGAAGACAACAGAAAATATTGACTTATTGTTTATTGTAATAAATTTGAATAAAAATGGTGATAAGACTTTTCTCAATAATTAAAAATTTGTATTAAATAAGAATTATAGTCAATGTGATTTAATAAGGTATTTGATAACAAAATTGTAAATGCTTTTATTCTTGGTTACTTTCTTAATATAAACTCTTATTGTAAATTATAATAGGTGAGAGTCATAAACATTTATTATTTATTATTTGATATTTTAATATAATTATTATTTATTATATAATAAAATTATAATATTTTGTATTATTCTTAATTTTTATTTATATAATAATTATATATTTTTCATATTTATTATTAATTGGAATAGCATTGCTACGGTACTTACGGAACTGGTGATTTCATTTGAGATCTTATAGGATTTGACTTCAGCCTTCTTCGTTTCCTTCAGGAACAGTGACGGTAAGAACACCGTTCTCCATAGACGCCTTGACCTGGTCCATCTTGGCGTTCTCCGGGAGCCTGAACCTCCTCAAGAACTTCCCACTGCTTCGATCCACACGATGTCACCTGTCGTTCTTGTCTTCCTTCTCCACGTTCCTCTCCCCGCTGATTTGGAGCACTCCTGCCGTCTTCAATCTCCACTTTCACTTCCTCTTTCTTCAGGCCTGGTAGATCCGCCTTGAAGACGTGGGCCTCAGGTATCTCCTTCCAGTCTATGCGAGTGTTGGCTAACGCTGAGCTTTCCCGAGGAATGAGCGAAGTAGAGAAACGATACTTAAAGCCGGAAAACGGTACTGAATATTTAGTCGGTACTTAATGCCGACACATACTAGCCGGTTGCAAGATGACGGTTTACTGCCCATAGGGGTACGTGAGTTCATTGGTGAACCAGCCGTCTGTGTACCTCTTCTGCTTATTTTCGGGCTTGGACAGGCAAAGGTATGTTGATGTATGTAGAAATAATTATATTTGTTTATTTCAAGTTGCTTATAAAAGAGAAAAATTAAGTTCCACAGTTACCTTTACAACAAAATAACCAAAAGTCAGTCCCCATCATACAGGATTAACCTATACACCTGCTAACTTTACCATTGACTTGTTTAAGAGTAAAGAACGACCTATCTGGTTTAGGAGTCCTTCAATTTCAGACTTTCAGTCCATCCCTACTAAAACTTGGTGAAATTCTCAAACTCCAATACCAGAGCAGATCGGACTTGGGTAGAGAGCCGGAGGGCAAAACATGGGTTACTCAATTCCACCAAGTGTGAAGAGAGTGTGGGAACAGTGGAACATTAGAGGTGCCCTTCTCTTTAGCCTCTCGTTGCAGACCATTCTGGTGTTGTTTGCTCCCTCCAGAAAACGCACTTCCAGAAGGCTCATCATTTTGATGGTCTGGTCCGGTTACTTGCTCGCCGATGCAGTGGCCAACTTCGCTGTCGGCCTAATCTCCAATAGCCAAACCAGCGAACCTTCAGATAGCAAGAACAAAACTGGTCCAAAGGAAAACGCGGACCTTCTGGCTTTTTGGGCACCCTTCCTTTTACTTCACCTCGGTGGTCCTGACACTATCACCGCTTTCGCTCTCGAAGATAATGCTCTTTGGCTCAGGCATTTGTTGTCTTTGATAATTCAGGCTGTAGCTACAGGGTATGTGTTTCTTCAAACATTTCCAGAAAACAAGGTTATTATACCAACGTTTATCATGTTTTTGGCTGGGATTATCAAGTACTTGGAGAGGACTCGGTCTTTGTATCTTGCTAGCATGGATAGGTTTCGAGATTCTATGCTTAAAGAGCCAGATCCAGGACCAAACTATGCTAAGCTCATGGAGGAATATGCTTCCAAGAAAGAGGCTAAACTTCCTACTGAAATCATTTATATGCCAGAGCCTGAGAAGGATATTAAAACCCCAATCACTGAAAAAGTAACATTGGAAGAGCTGGATGTTGTGCAAAAAGCTTATAGGTGGTTCAATCTGTTCAAGGGACTAATTGTCGATCTAATCTTTAGTTTCAAGGAGCGAAATGAAAGTCGAGATCTTTTTGATACCCTTAGGCCAGAAGATGCTCTCAGAGTGATTGAAGTGGAGCTTAACTTCATTTACGAAGTTCTTTTCACAAAAGTTGTTGTTGTCCACTCCAACTTGGGAATTATTTTCCGTTTCCTTGCCTTCTCGTCGATTGTAACATCACTTGGAGTGTTTCGTTTCCATGTAAAGAAACATGGTTATTATAATGGTTTCGATGTCGGAGTCACCTATGCTCTGCTGTTCGGTGCCATAGGACTCGACACAGTCTCTTTACTCATGGCTATTTTCTCTGATTGGACTGTGGCTTCTATTGACAAGCCTGACAAAGTGCTCGATTCTCGGTGGAGAATGTTCACTGACTGCATCTCCAGAAAATCGAAACCTTTTTTCGTCAAATTCCTCGAATTCAAGAGGTCGTGTCAGTTCGATTACATGACAGAAACTCCACTGAAGCACACGGTTGTTTATATCCCGTTTATTTTCCGGAGGTGGTCTAGTAGAGTTTCTGGCTACAACTTAATAAGATATTGCCTGAAAGGTCGTCCAGAGGGTGTATATAAAGTCAGGCGAGTCACCATCCTCTCAATAGCTGCTAAATTTCTGCGACTCAATCTACTTTTTGACTTTGTTCACAGAATCATCAACGAAGCGACTAAACTTGTGGGCAAGTTATTGGCATTTTTGCTCTTTCCGCTCAAGCAAGTTATTAAAAATCTGCGAATTGATACAGCGGCTGGTGTTGTAAGTCGTGAATTGGGCCGCGCGAAAGATTGGCTGATCGATCAAGTTGGCCTCAAGGATGTTGTAGATGAGATAATATATTCGTCCAAGGAGCCATTCACTAGAGAGATATGGACGTTCGTTTTCGACGAGTTGCAGAGGAAATCTCAGTTCGCAGACGATCCGGAAACAGCGAAGAGGATATGCTCTGCAAGAGGTGAATGGATCATCCAGGAAAATGATTCAGAAGATAAAAACCGTGTTGAACAAGAGTCTGAGGATAAGGATTCAGAGAAAGACCGCCCTGATTTGATGCCATACGTCGTTGATGTTTCGTATGATGAGAGCCTTCTGCTATGGCACATAGCCACAGAGCTCCTCTACAACACCGAAACTTCGGATCATGTCAGCAAGGAGAGATTGTTCAGCAAGATACTGTCAGATTACATGTTGTATCTTCTGATTGTACAGCCTGGTATGATGACTTCTGTGGCAGGCATTGGTAAGATCAGGTATCGTGATACCTGTGCAGAGGCTGAGAGATTTATCAAAAGGAGGAGTCTTGGATCGAAAGATTTGAAGGCTGCTTGTGAAAAGATTCTTGATGTGAACACAGAGGTTAAGCCGATTGACGTGAAAGGGGACAGAAGCAAATCTGTGTTGTTTGATGCATGTAGGCTAGCAAAAGAGTTGCAGAAACTGAAGGAGAAGAAATGGGAGAAGCTAAGCAAGATATGGGTGGAACTGTTGTCATATGCTGCTAGCCATATCAGGGCCAATGCCCATGCCCAACAAGTAAGCAAAGGTGGAGAGCTGGTTTCTTTGGTTTGGCTATTGATGGCCCATTTTGGGATAGGGGATCAATTCCAAATCAACGAAGGACATGCCAGGGCTAAATTAATTGTTGGTAAGTAGCTTTATCTATTACTATTAGTCTGTCACCAATCCTCGAAATTCTCTGTCAAAGAAAGATCCAAACTTTGTTTATTTTCTACAAAATGCCCAAGTTGGTATTGTTATGCATTAGTGAGTCTCCTTGCCTATGAGAGATTACGGGTTCAATTGATGAAACTGGTAGTTATAATTTACGTTTTCTTATGTTGGGTTTAGTTACTGTCTTCGTCGATAGAGACAGATAACAAAACACAAAAATCTTGTGTCTCGCAGTATTTGGTTGCTAGCCTAATTTATTTTTGTTCTAACTTTAGATTTCAAAAATATAAATTTTTTGTTCTTTCCAAAATCGTGAGACAAGATTTCTTGTCCCTGTGACAAAAACAAAACACATAAGCAATTTTTAGAAATACCCCTCCCCCTACGGTTAATACAACCTCCAGAAATAACTTGTAGGATTTTTAAACCTATTATGTAATTAATTCCATGAATATTTAGATGTTTTATTAAATTATTATGTACTAGAATTTTTAACTTGTAGGAATTTTTAATTCAATAACTCATTTCATTTAATTTTTAGGTTTTCCATTTTATTTCATCGTAATTAAAAATTACAAATACAATTAAAATAAATATTGATACAATTATGAAAAATTTAACGTAATTCATTGTACGAATTTTTTGCTATTCAATAGGTCATTTCATTAAATTTTTATATTACTCATTTTTTAAATTCCGTATTTATAGATACAATTAAATTACTAATACAAATCGTTCATTTTAAAATAATTAATGAATTATTATATTATATTGCGGGGGTACTTTAGTCATTGATATTGTTTTTGATATTTTATCAACTGCAACCGAACACATTTCTGTCATTGATATGAATACAGCTTTATCTGTTTTGTCCATCACAATTAAACACTTCACTATCTCAAATTTTTGTTATATTCTGTCTCTAAATTTTTGTTTCGTTCAATCTGAACATATAGATCACAATGACTATATGCATTGTTAAAGGCTTACACTATACACATAACAAGCACGTGATGTTCTTTTGATAAAATTTGAGATTGCTTTAACGAAAAACGATGCAGATGAGGCATGGACAAGTTTTATTGTTTTCAGCAAGTTGTATAGTCTTCAAGTCAGCATCCCTACTCTCCTCGGTAAGAGCACAATTGTATGTTCCTACATTTATGATCCTTATGGTCATATTGGAGAGACATACAACATCCTCATTGGATATATTACTGCCTAACATTTGGAAAACCATGTAATATGATCCCCAAATTGATAGAATCCCAATTTTCTATCAGGGTTTCATCAATGTAGCTGAGCTACTAATTATTGTTAACGTATAAGCCCATATTAGTCACGTAAGTGGCTGACATGGACCCCTAATTAACAATGAACAATTGGAGAAACATACTTGCCAATACTATCTTCTTCATTTGTAAACTCCAAAGCTTGAGCTATAGGGATTTAAGAGGATTTCTTATGGAGAGAATTTGAAGATAGGAATCATATTTTTCCTTCACTTGCTCTACTTCCTCATTGTTTTCCTTATTTTCACAATTTGAAAACTCAGGGGTAGTAACTACGAGCCTAGATTGTAACTCAGACGCATCTCAGATGGTTATAGCAATATGAGAATTAGATGACAATCATGGAGCCTCATTGTTCCCCTTTCATTGTAAATAATTGCCATAGACACTTCCACAATTGTAAAAGCTAAGTGGGATAATGCCTTTGAAAGGGAGGTCTTCAGGTGATTATCGACATTTTTGCTAAATTCTTTTCCAGATTCTGAATAGAAAAGAACCACAGGAATGTACGTAGGAGGGGATAACTGATCCAAAAGGGAGAGCTTATAGGTTCTTAGTTCGTGTGGTGTGGGAGAAGGTGTTTTCATGGTTTCTTTGGATAGGATATGAAAAATCAAGCATGCAACTCAAAAACACAAATCACTTCACTTGTAAACAAGATACATGCATAACACAAATCACTTCACTTGTAAACAAGATACATGCATGTTATTAACGTATTTAGCAATGGAAGCATAACCAAATAAAATACCTCCACCCATTGCTCCGATGATGTTCAACAACGTCTTTGATAATTTGGAACCTTCTAGCCTCTGGTTCACAATGCGATGATGTTGAATATTTTGTTTCGTGTGTGTGAGAGGATAGGGACCCAAAACGTTTATAAATTGCTTCATGGCCTCTGCCCATCATCGACTATGAAACATGATGAAGTATGGGCGTTAACATTTGTGTGGTTAAGGGTTAAACATTAAATGGACCATATTCTCAATAATAGGAACAATAAGAAGATTTGAAAAAATCTTACATTCTCCCACTTGATCCATTTAACCCAACACCAAACATAACAAGAAACTAAATATATGAATCATGGTGATGGGTCCTCTTATAGTGAGTATTATCTTCCATGTATTACATATATAAAATTTCTTATTATTAACCCTTAAACTTAATGAATAAACCATATGCTTATTCTAGGTCCAAATTAGATGATATTTCTCAAAACCAATCAAATATATGTGTGTACAAAAACATATGAGAAAATATCAAATTAAATAAGAGTTTCGTTAAAGCAACAAATGTATAATAAAAAATCACATTATGGAACTAAGTCCCATTTACGTTACGTGATCCTTAAACTGCTTAGGTGACATAGCTTTAGTTAAAGGATCCTCAATTATCAAATCAGTGCTAATGTGCTCTATGACAACTTTTATTTCCTTAACACGTTCTCTTATGGCTAAATACTTAATGTTGATATGTTTACTTTGACTTCCACTCTTATTATTTTTGCCATAAAGACCACAGCTAAGTTGTCGCAGTACAACCTTAATGGCTTAGAAATTGAATCGACAACTTTAAGCCTAGATATAAAACTCTTCAATTATACACCATGCAAGGTTGCCTCAAAATATGATACGAACTCAGCCTTTATAGTGGAAATAGCAATCAGGGTCTGCTTGGCACTTCTCCATGATATAGCTCTACCAACTAGCATGAAAATATAACCAAATGTTGATTTCCTTGAATCAATGCAGGCAGCAAAGTCTAAATCAGAGTATCCAACGACTTCTAGGTTCTTAGTTCCCCTGTACATAAGTATGTAGTCTTTTTTGCCCTGAAGACATCTTATAACCTTCTTTGATGCTTTCTAGTGGTCAACACCTGAATTACTCTGATATCTACCTAACATTTCAACAGCATATGTTATGTCAGGTCAAGTGCAGACCTGAGCATGTATAAGGTTTCCAACAGCTAAGAAAATAAGTTTTACTTCCATTGACCTTCTAGTATAAACATTGGTCCATTATATTCTCTTCAAAACCAAATGAAGTGATAACCTCATGGAATTTTAAATACCACTACCGGGAGGCTTATTTTAATCCGTATATGGATTTATTAAGCTTGCAAACTAAATGCTCACCATCACTAGAGGAGAATCGTTTAGGTTGTTTCATGTAAACCTCTTCCTATAGTTCACCATTGAGGAATGTCGTTTTTACATCTATTTGATATAACTCAAAATCAAAATGAGCTACCAATGCCATGATTACACGAAGAGAATCTTTCTTAGATATAGGAGAAAATGTCTCCGTATAGTCGATTCCTTCCTTCTGAGTGAACCCTTTGGCAACAAGTCTTATTTTATGTCTCTCAATGTTGCCTTGTGAGTCTTTCTTTGTCTTAAATACCCATTTACATCCAATGACTTTTACACCAGTTAGCAACTCAACGAGATCTCAGACTTGGTTAGATGCCATAGAATCCATCTCATCTTTCATAGCTGTTGGACCCCTCTTGTCTCGGAGCCCAACATCGGACATGAGAGCGTGATGCTTGATGCATGAGGAGGAACGGGTAAAGTAGACAAGTAAAGAAAA
>JAOTIZ010000001.1:23940544-23972200 GCA_027123425.1 Erythroxylum panamense | reverse complement strand
TCTACCTCATTCTTGTGTTAGGTAAAACCTAACCAATAACCACCTACTTCATTCTTGTGTTAATGGTGCATCTACAAATAGTGGTACACCATATTATTTCTTATCTTTTATAACAATAAGATTAATATGTCCAAATATTTAATAAAAATAGTAATAAATTTGATTAAAAAAATTCAACAACTTATTGTAAGTGTTTTTTTATTACAAATGGGAAACAAAGCACAAATTAGGCCATATGGCGAAAATACAAAATCCCACGCGCATCGTGATGGAGAAGCTCGTGTAGTGTCACTGGAGGCTCCCAGAGAAGGTGCAAGCACGGACATAACAAGGTGGCACAAGCCGCTAGCCGGTCGGCACACTGATTCCCCTCACGCACGACATGTTGAAGTTTTTGTACTCTTAACAAATAGAAAAGTTGTTTTCAATAAACAAATTTAATAACAAAATGAGAAATCTAGCCATACACACTTTTAATTTGCCAATAAGGCAGAAGCACTAAAACAATCTTTTATTGGTAATTCATGTTAATAAGTTTTTGGTTTAAATGCAATTTCTTAATATGATAAGAGAATTAAAATTGGAATAAAGGTTGGTCAACGTTTCGGGATAAATACATGCTGAAGAGAATTTGATAATCATAAACTCTTAATTTCACAAGAATATGAGAAATGCATCCGTTGATATCCAATTTTATCTAAGTAAAGTCTGTTAATATATTGTTTAAACAAATTGTTAATATAATTGTTATAGCTTTTATCCTATTATTAAAAAACTCAAATGAATTGGACAGTTCAATCACAAAAATTTTGAGTAATCCAACTTTTTGGTTCGATTTTTATTTTTTCAGTTTAATTTATTTTAATAATTTTGATTGTTAAAAATCGATAAATTATTAATTAATCAAATAATTTTTATTAATTAATAAACTCTTATAAACTAAAATAAATCAATTAATCTTTATTTAACAATCTATTTTTTAATACTGGTTAAATCTATTAAACCTTACACCTCTTGTCTTACCGGTTTTAATTCCAATCTAATTTTTGAAATATTACTTTAATCTCTAACCAAATTTTTGCAATTGACAACACTTGCTTATTGTAATTAGTATATCACTATAAAATAGTCATTGTTAATATATCATTTATATTTGCCAACTATTGTAATTAATACCAATACCTTATTAGAATTAACAACTTTTAGTAATGTTTATTAATTGCAAACTAATAGAATACGTTACAAATTTTTAAGAGCTTTTACTACATTGGTAATTAAAGACTCTTCCATCCATTTTTCATTCATATGTTACACTAGATATCCTCAATTAATAGCTAATTTTAAAACGATAATATTCTTTTTATACACTTTAAAATTTAAAATTTTGGTTTTAATTTTAATATAAATATTAATTTTAGAAAAAAAATTTACCCCTTTTATTTTTATAATGAAGAAATTTGAAAAACTAAAACCATCTTAATGTAACTCATAATTGATTATAGTGAACAAATGCCAAATCATACATTATTGAAGTCTAGGACAAGGATGTGGGTGACTTTGAGTTTGATACATCAATTAAAGCAAAAAACAAAATCAGGCCATGAAATAGGGGATCAGATCTCATGTTATGTTTCATTAATTCTCATCCATACATTTACGTGTATATGAATGAGATTTAATATAATAAAATTAGAACATCATCATTGGAACACAGAATTTGATGTAATGAGTCAGATGGAGGATGCCCTAGCACTAAAACCCTAACGGGATGAATTATTTATTATTTATAAGTAATTTAACTTTGCTGCCTTCTTCTTTTTTTGCAATAACCAATAAATTTTTAATAAAAAATTATTCTTAGATGGAATGCACATTAAAGTTTAGTACTTCCCTTTGAAAAACTTCTTTGTTTTATTTTGAACTTATGTTTTAAAAAACAGACCAAAAGTTAAATTAATAAGACAAGTGGTTTATAAAGTGTTTGGTTCACTTGCTGGAATAAATAAGGAATGTAATAGTCATTCTTTAGGAATAGAATAAGTATTATTTAGTTTGGTTTATTTCTAATAATTTCTAATAATTTTTAATAATGATGTAATGCTAATGTTTGATTTGAAAACATAAATTTAGAATGACAAAAAAATAACTAACAAAAATATCAAAATATTCATTAATCTTCACTAACTACATTATTATTATTATTATTATTATTATTATTATTATTATTATTACGTAGATTTCTTAAGGATAATTTTATCCGATTAACGTATCCTCAATTTTATTCTAAACCACTTAGGAATAAATAGACTTGGAAGTAGATAAAGATAGGAGGGTAATCAGTTTACTTATTTTCCAAATTCAAGGAATAATTAAATCCTTAGATTATATATTCTGTATATTTTCTTCAATCAAATAAGGGATTAATTTATTACCAAGAATAGATTAGGAATGAAATGGTAATTTCAATTAACCAAACATCTTGATTAAAAAGGTTCAAAAGATATTAGATCATCATAAAATAAGTTATATATTAAATAATATTTAAAAATTTGAAATAAAATTTAAAGAAATTATCCCTAATTTAGAATTTAATTAAAAAGAGAATATATTAAATAAAAATTATTTATTTATTTTAGTTTATAAAAATCAAATCGATTAATTAATAAATTTATAAAATTTTAAAAATTATTAAAATAAATCAAATTTAAAAGTTAAAATCGAAACATAAAATTAATCAGTTTAAAATTTTCACAATTAAATTGTCTACACCTTTTTAATTTTTTAATCATAGTTTTGCACTTTTCCTTTGTTTTAGCATCTAATTTTATCCTATAGTTTGTTTTATTTATGTTTTGGTCTTAATTTTTAATACTGTATGACTAATTATGCGTAGTTATCACTGGACTTTTAAATATTTAAATAATAGTTAAGTAGAAAATAATCTAAAATAGAAATTGAATTGTCACGCAATTTAAGTTTTTTATACTAAATGTTCCAAATTCGACATAAAAACATACAAACTACTCGTAAAAAGTAGTATACACATGCTTAGTACATACGCTTGTACACTTAAGATCATCCATGTGATGCATAACAATAAAAACTTCTCCTTCTTCCACTTTCACCAAAAGAAGGAAACAAAATGAATGAAAGAGGATGTGCGAGTTCTAGTCATGGGGCCGCCTACAAAAATAGCCTGTCAATCCCTTCTAAATTTGGCCTTACTCCACCTACAACGTAACAAAAACCCCAAAAAAACGTACCAGTTTTAACATTCAGCTTTGATACATTCCATTAACCTGAATGTCGTCTGCCGGAATCATGCCCTCCTCCACTTCTTCCGCGAGATTTGGAGGTTTATCTTTGGATCCTCGGTTACCGAGACCACCACCAGGCCCAGGTGATCTTCTCCACCCTTGTTGGGTGTTATTGTGGGACGACTGACCACGTTCCATTGCTGTCTTGCTGCCGCCACCAGCACGAGGAGAACGTGATCGCTCACGATTGATATGAGATGGTGGAGATACCCGACTTCTTTCCATCATTGACTGATGAAAACTGCGCACTGGGGATCGTCCATGTGTAGTTGGAGCCCTGTCCTGAAAGCCGCTGCCCCCGCGATGCTGCGGAGAGGATGCTCGACCTCTTTCCATCATTGCGTGGTGAAAACTGCGCACTGGAGGCTGCTCCCGTGCGTGTGGATCCACATCGTCTCTTTCAGGGCTTCGACTTCGACTACGCTCATGGTTCCAACTTCCATTACGCTCACCCCAACTGTGCCCCCTGTCAGGACTTCTACTGCGACCTCTACCATATCCACCATTAATACCACTGTCATATCTGGACATAGAAAGCAAAATTTGTTATCCATCATCAGTCTCAACACTAAAACCAGTGGTAACATCAGGAAATTGCTGCTGTATTCATATCAATCCCTGAAAGAGAACGAATAGGAATGTGCATAAAATCTAGTAAACGAAATCCAGCTTTAACAGAATACAAGAATCGATACAATCTGCACGTTGGATTTCACAACATTACAACAACACACTAATTGGCAATCACTGATATTCAGAACATAGCCCAATGAAAAGCAACCAGAGAAATGCATATTAATTGCCATTCAATTTCCTAATTAATATCTATCAGATCAAGATAATCCATAATGCATGAAACACTACTTTAAGCCATGTACCTATCTCTTGAATCATGATCAAAACCACGGCCTCCACCTGCAGCTCTTTCTCCTCTGATGGAAGAAGAGCTTGTCATACCCCTTCCTCCATCTCTTCCACCATAACCAAAATCACTACATCCACCACGTCCTCGTCCTCCATCACGACCACCAGAAGCAGGGCCCCAACGTCTAAACCTGCTTGTGCCACCACCACGTAAAGCCAAATCACGAATCTCTGGAGGAACTCGTTGGCTTGCCCCTTCCAGAACTTTAATCAGATCTGAAGCATACTTGGCATCCTGCTCACCAAAGAATGTGTACGCCAGTCCAGTGGCACCAGCTCTACCAGTCCTCCCAATCCTATGAACATAATCCTCCACTCCTGTGGGGAAATCATAATTTATAACCACCCTGAAACAAAATCATATCCCAGTTAAATCCATCACTTTTTTTTTTCACACATCAAAAGCTACAGAGTATTAATAAAACATGTGGAAAGAGCAACTTGAAGATTGCTCAAGCCAAAGAACAATGGAGAATTTAATTTGCTAAATCCACATCATTAGTATGAAATTATTTGATATGGACAAAAAACTGATAACTCGACCTGAGAGAATCAACAAACAAAAGTAGCTAAGAAGAGATCATAATCTCGTGAACAAGTATTAAAACAAAAGCACAAAATCCTTATATTAGTAAATTGAAGCTTGTGCTCCCTCAGCACTTGTTGAACAAAAGTTTCCAGTTCCTTGAAGACAACAGCTTTTCAGTCAGTTAAAGTAGTTGTGCACTCTGAAAATAAGCTGGGACTTCTTGTCAACAGATTCATGGAAAAGAAATATCCAAAATTGTTAGAAGATTTAACTCCCCGACAAAAATTATTCTAGATTTCCAATTCTTTTAGTAGATGCTATCACCCATATAATCATACTCAATTTGATGGAATTGTTTGATCTTAGAGGGGACAATATCGGTAGCTCTGTTTGAAAGGAAAAAGGACTTAGGCCAATCTTCCCAATAAGGATAGAGATTTACTCTAAATATTGACGCTAAGGAAAATGTAATTACATTAACTATTTTTGGGCATTTAATAGCTCCAGTTTGTGCGGAATTTAAAGAATTAAGAGATGGAGAGAGAGAAACACGAAAAGAATAACCAACCTGATGTCTTTAATGTCTAACCCTCGAGCTGCAACATCAGTGGCTACAAGCACTGGACACTTCCCAGTGCGAAACTGACTTAGAACAAAATCCCTCTCACTCTGAGACTTGTCTCCATGAATAGCAGCAGCTCCAAAGTTTCGGGTAAGATTGCGAGCAAGTTGGTCGCACATCTTCTTCGTTGAACAAAATATGATAATCTTTGATCCATGTACTTGGGATCGCAATATTTGCTCCAATCGCTTATGCTTCTCTAAAGATGCCAACACTTCAACATACTACAACATGACAAGACAAAAGAAAATCAGCTAGAAGATTATGGCTGTATCCATACTACAGCTGAGACAATATAAGAAGATAATTCAACTAAGTAAATAAACATTTCTAATTCATTTTGCCTAAATTTATAATAGAAGTATACTGCTCAGACCTGGGTGATTGACTTGTTTGCCACAAGCTCATCAACATTGCCGATGTTAACCTGAACAGGATTAACCAGTAGATCAGCAGCAATTTTTCGAACTTCCTTTGGCCAAGTAGCTGTGAACATTAGGGTCTGTCTACGAGCAGGCACCTCTTTCACAATCTTTCGAATTTGGGGCTCAAACCCCATGTCCAACATGCGATCAGCCTCATCCAATACAAGGTAAGAGACTTGGTTAAGGCTAACTCTCCTCATCTCAAGAATGTCATTCAACCGACCTGGAGTGGCAACCACAATATCCGTTCCTCTGTCAAGTTCTTTCAATTGGGGACCCTTTGGCGCTCCTCCATATAAACACTTCAAAAGGGTAATTAGGGGACATCAGCAATATGTATATTTATCTGTATATTACATACATTAAACTAGATACAAAGATAAGTTTTTTGTCTAGCCATGTAATATTTGATTTGTTATATTTTCATTCCATTAACTTATGAAATATAATATTAAGTACAATAAATAATAGATATCCTAGATAATGAAAACAATTTGCACATGGTTTCAACACATACTAATTATATAAGTCCAATTAAGTATCTTCTCTCATATTCTGTCTTTGAGGAGGCTTCCAGTATTGATGGATATCCTTTGTAAAACATTTTTGGTAACATGTTTTTATGCATGGACAGGTATCTTAACATTAGCATCAAAACAATTTGAGAAATTGAATCTGGGGGCAAGTGTATTAGGATGTGATTTTAAATACCGTGCAAGAAATTCTTGATGACTTGCCAAACTTCACAGCTTCATCTTGTATCTGAGTTGCCAACTCCCTTGTTGGTGACAATACCAACACAGTTGGACCCAGTCGAGGATCATTTCTGCATTTTTTGAGATGCATGAAGCCCGGTATCAAGTAACCTAAGGTTTTACCCGAGCCCGTCTTAGCAATAGCCACTATATCTCTACTCTGCAAGGCAATTGGCCATGATTGTGCCTGAATAGGGGTCGGGGAAGAGAATCCTGCATTGTGTACCTGGAAAAATAAAAAAATCCAGCAATCCCCATAAGCTGATGTACTGGCTTCAATAATTGAGGTTGATTTTCTTTTGGACTAAAAGAGGCGTGGCTAATGGCAGAAGAAGCATCATCCCCCATATGCAGTCGGCAAATGCTTGCTGATGCAAGTTGGAGCAGGAGGAGGCCTCTTCTTCCGCTCGGACCGAATGGCAGAATAAATTATCACCACCAGCAGTCCCAGCCACGAACTTAGATGACTCAGATAGTCCATCCCAAAAAATAGTCCACCATATAAGGGCGCTCCAAAAAATATGCATAGCCCCCAAAGAGAGGGCAGCACAGCGTACGACATTAGCTCCTCCCAGGAGCAAATATCGCACCTGCGACAAAAAGTACAGATGACAAAAGTATTAACGACTATGAAACTACATATTGGACCTCTAGCAACAACAGAACTTTGTATTGGAAACACTAGTCTGCTAACTTACTAAAACTCCCAGTCAACAAGTATTGCATGGAGACAAAGATATAAGTACAAGATCTACCTCTCTCAGAATCTCTGCAGGAAATCCAGTAGCTTCAAAAGATGTAAGAGGCAAAGGAACTTCATCTCCCTAAAAATTGTTGCCAAGGGAAACTTCAGCATAATAATGAACATCAATCAAACCCTCTACTAGTTACACCCATAAAAGATATGATCATTAATTATCAGTAGTAAATGAACATGGAATAATGGCCTCAAAAATAATCTGCGAAATTCAACGTACTCACAGTAACAGTTATCTCATGCCGACGGCGATAACCCTCAGCAGATAAATTACTTTCTCCAGTTGATGATCCATGACCTCTTGTATATGAACCCCCAGGCCCAGTGGCAGTTCCATTGACTAAATTGTGGGGTTCAGATGTCCCTCCTTTTGCACTCTGATACAAAATCAAGGGCAAAATAAGCACAAGATGGATTTATAGTTTTTTTTTGGGTCAACAGTCCAACTGCAAAAGTTAAACTGTTCGGATGAGCTAAGAAAATGATTCAAACACTAATATAGCACACCCCACATGAAGTATTACCAATCAGAAGAAATCACAAATTAATTATAGACGAGGGCAAAGTTTGAACTAAAGATCTCTTATCACAAAGGCTCCAATACCATGTCACCAAACCATTTAAGGCTGTTGGATGAGGGCCAAGAATAATTCAAGTACTATTCTAACACTTTCCTAATTGCAAATAAGATAACTTTAAGCAATAGTATTGTTTCCAATTTTTCAGGCCTATAAGCTTATATGTTCTTCTTTTGATTTGCGAGAATATTTCTAGATCTATCAAGAAAAAAAAAGGTAAATATCAGGAATGCTACGTCCATTACCGTCAAGAAAAAAAAAGTAAATATCAGGAATGCAATGTGCAATTTAATCATCGAGAAAAAAAAATTCAAGCCACCACACTCAGAATGTGAGCAGTGTCTTATATTTAGTTATAAGATTACTGCTCCAACTTTAAATTCAACGACATATGACCAGAATTAACAGAATACAAACTGCTCAAGGTCAAACCACAGTTCAGGAGAAACAAGCCAGTATCTACCTGACTGCCTCTTGTTCCTAAATCAAGTCTGGATCCACCACTGCCTCCTCTGCCACCCCTTTCATCTTCCTTAACAGGGGTATAATCAGAACGAGAACTTTGGTGAACTTGGATTGAAGAACTTACGGGTACCGAAGAAGGCTTCGATGGAGGAGCTGAGGAAGCAGGCCTCTCATACTGAGTAACATTAGTCTCCGGGTTCCAAAAATAAAGATACCCGGTTTTACCATCAACAAGGCCCCTCCATGGTTTGGGTAGAGTAGGATCTTCTGGAGCATATCGTGGACCGGCAGCAGCAGCCATAGTAATATTATAACTATCAACACAATCCTGAAACAGGCAATTTTAACCCATCGCCAGAAAATTCAAAGGCAAATTAAATAAATTACACAGACATGAAACCAGCCAGAATCGCAGAATCAATATTATTAACCACAAATTTTCAGATAGCTCAGAAATCAAGAAATTAAGATCATAACTAATTCCATTACAGATGAAACTTACCTAGATCCGATACAAAAAAACAAAATGGAGCATGCAGAAGCAATTTTCCTATACTTTCTCCTACTTTCTGGACAAATTCCTCACCAACAAAACACAAGAAACAGAAACAAAAAGCGAGAGAGAGAGAGAAAGAGTCCAAATCTGAAAAATCGGACCTCGAAGAAGGGAGGGCCGAGAAAAAGAGAGAAATCAGATTTGAAAGGTCGTACCCGACGGCGCGTCGTTTGGAGAGAGCAGAATCGTGCTAAGCGCCCAAGAAAGCAGTAGCTCCCTCCTTTGTCGCCTCTCCTTTCGTACCGAGGAGGGAATCGTACGCGCTTTCCCTGGACGGTGGAGAGAAACGCGTAGAAGGAAACAGAGAGAGAGAGAGAGAGAGAGAGAGTTTTTATAGGGGACTCTGAGTTTGGTATTTATAGGAAAAGGGAAAAGTAGGGGACTGCTAGAGCTGGCAGATATTTCCCGGAACTGAGTTGGTTGGACCGGTCTGGTAACCGGTAAGGGTTGATAATTGATTACTTCGGATCGGGTTGGCTTTGGGTTCTGAAACTTCAGTTGTTGTTTTGAAACCACCTTTAACTTTCTTTTTTTACTTTAAAGTATATCATAATTAAATCAGGAAAACGTGAGTTAGTAAAAAGGTTTTTTTTTTAGTTTAAGTTAGATTAGGTAAGTTGGTAAAGGATTCTTTTGATTTAAGTAAGATCGCAGGTTCAAGCATTCCTTATATATGCAGCGGTTTAAAATTTAAAATTAGAACTTTGTTTTCTATAAAAGATCTATCAAATTTGAGCGGAAATTAGTTTAAGTATGAATGATTTAAAAATATCTTCTTATAATTAGGATTCTTTTAAGACACTTCGTAGGCAATAAAGAAAAAGGAGATTATATTTTATAAAGAGGTAACAATTTTTTATTTTTTGCTAAGCTGTTTTATAACTCGAATTTAAAATTCAACCCGACAGAATATGACCCGAGACCCGTTAAGTACACATCAGCCTAAACCATTGGAGGAATTACGACATACGTGTAAAAGTGTATGTACATTAGGAGTACCGACGTCCAAGTAAAACATTTAATAGGCTGCATGTGCGAAGAGCACACCTGGAATTGAAACGGCGGTGGAGGTGTCGTTTAGCGTCGAGTCTTTGAAATCACGGTTTCAATTCTTCGTATTGGACTTCCTTTTTAAGACTTTGGACTTGTTCTAGTAGGTGCGGAATAGGATGACAATCAGTCTGTGTAGGCCCATACATTTACAGATTTTGTTTAAGAGAGTCGGGCTTTAATTCGAGTTGGGCTTGAACAGCCCAACATTTGCTAGAGTTGGGCTTAAACAAACCGAATCTAAAGCCTAACTTTTTTTAAAGAATTTTTTACTAGTGGAGTCTCTGCCATAATTTTACTGTTTAAAAGATTTAATAAATTAAATTCAGTTTAATTTAATTTAAAATTAATAAATTAAATTTGAATTGACTTTGAATCAATTTAGATTTAAAGAATTCAACTTGTTATTTTAATATTTAGATTTAAAATTTTAATATTGAAATTACGTTGTTTATAATTTATAATTTATAATTTTAAAATATTATATCTATCTTGTTGAATATGTTAAAAAGTAGCCCCATCCTTTATGTTTTCTTGAGTATATTTCAATAGCATTTACACAGATGGTAATGTGTCGGTCAATCAATTTTTTAAATTAAAATAAAATAAAATAAATTTTAATTAAGTTCGAGCTTAGGTTACTTAAATTCAGGTTAGTTTGAAACTTGACCCTTTTAAATAAAACATCATTTTCTTAAAAAAATTTGAAACTCGGGTCGAGCCCACGCTCCATTAAAAAACATAGACATGGGTCAATTGCCACCCCTAAGCATTTAGTATTAATTTTTAATTTTTAATCAATTACTTTGGCATTTCAATCAATATTTTGATCATATTTTATAAAATTAAATTATAGAATTATAGATATAAACTATTGGCTTCCTATGTTCACTCGTACTTAAATTGTTTTATTAAAATTACAATTTTCTATTTAACAAAAAATAATTTAATGAATACTATAGTTATCAAATTTGAACTGAACCCACTCCCAACTAAGTCTCAAAACGCTGATTTGGTATGAATTTCAAATTCATAGTTAAATTAGAATAAAATATGAAAATATTGGAAATTTCCTATTTTATAATTTTGTTGTAACTGCCTCTTAGTGGACTACATGTTTGATGGGAGCACATCGATATATTTATTTCAAATAAGATTCTCGATTCTTAAGCTCCTTTTAACTTTTCTTAAATACGTCATCAATTTAGAGATTGAGGGCTTATAAGAACTCCGAAATACCAAACTTACAAAATTTTCCAATCAAGAGTATCGATGATAGGAGGTATCCTAATCTCTTCCACATCTAGTTTATTTATGATTATAGCATATATTAATGTTGAATATGCTTATATTTGGTATCAAAGTATGGTTTATTATCTGCTTTAATATTGTCTTAGTACTTAGTATTTGTTTCCTATTTATGTAGTGACATCAAAATAATTTAGGTGCAGTTATGTGTTGTTAAAATTTGAATGGTGTTTTAATACGTTAGTTTTCTAATTTTTCTTTAAAAATAGAGATTAAGGATTTATTTATGATCATATTTTTAAAGGTATTTGTCAAAACTAACATTATGAATCGTTTAGAGATATGATTCTTTATTTAAAGCAATTGATTTGGTGTACAGAACGAATTGGGTCAAAAATTAAAGACAAAAGTCTAGTGATCCATACAATTTTAACTAGTTAGGGATTAATTACAAGAAACTTAATTAAGCAAAAATAGTATATATTAAGTTTTAGGATCATATTTAGTACAAGGACATTAATTGTAAATAATAGTTAATATAGAAAACTTTATCCCATAAGAATTTTGATCACAATAATTTTTATTATAATTGAATGATTGATTAAGATAAAATATCAAATTATTTTTCCTAATTTGTCCACAAATATTAGGAATTGGAATATAAATTGATTGTTCTATCATAAAGTTTAGCATAAATAAGTTTGCATAAAAAATTTAGTCTATAAGCAATTTTTATGTCATTAGATTTATGTCTTTTGAGAATGTTATCGATTGTTAAAACATATATGTTATTTGTTAGCCTCGATTTATTGATAAGTAGCATGTATGTTTTAATTATGCAGTTGTTCAAATTTTTAGTTTCTCTTATATAAGTTATGAAATTCCTGAATTGAAGGGTGAAATTTGTAAGATTTCGAATGAGAGAAATCTTCTTCATTTGCGTTAGACGTGGCAATAGGTTGGGTCGGTTCGGGCTATTCAAAGTCTAACTCAACCCAACTCAACCTAATTTTTTAAAATTTAAAAATAGAAAACGACATCATTTTTTTAAAATGATCACATCGTTTTCTTTATAACTGTTAGGCCTCAAGCTAGGCCTGGGTCGAGTTGCGATGCCTATCTAGGGTTGATGAACATTGATTATGTTATTCAGAAGAATAAACTATCTAAGGTAACTAAGGCCAACACTACAGTTAACATTGTTCTTTATGAACGTTAGGAGTAATTTAATCACCTACGTGTAATGTTCATAAAGACCAAATTTTGTACTGGTATTTGTAGTTCTGTAGAGCAACATGATAAAATTTGTACTTTGTTGAAAGCTATTAATGAGCAATTCAAAACTTCAGAAAAACCCTTGCTAGCACGATGATTATGAATTTTCGTCCACAAAGTTTAATGGTGTCCGAGGTGTGAGTGATCACATTATGAAGATATAAAGAAACTTGAGGTTAAGAGGTTTGATTTTTTCCTCATACATTACATTTTCAACACCCTTATACTCCTATACCGATCCTTTAAAATCTTTTATAACACATATAGGAATAAGTGGTCAATAAACGAATTAATAACCATATGTGCTCAAGACGAAGGGAGATTTTTGATGGAATAAGGAAAGAATTCGTTAAGTGCACATCTGGTTATTCAAGAAAAGAAGAAAAGTCAAACCAACTCAAGGAAAAAAAATCAAATACCTGCCAAAGCTGATATTAAGAATGAATCCAAGTAATTCTTTTCGAGAAAAATAAAAAATGGCATATGAAGAAGAATTGTGTCAAACATAAGGAATGACTTCAAAAAACAAGGTAATTCAATCCCACTAGTTTGCTTTAAATCTAACATGGATGAAGTTTGTCAAGATGCACGATAAATTAATTCTGGTTGTACAATCCATATTAAAAATGAGTTACAAGACTTACAAAATCTAATGAAGCTAATGAAAAGCAAGCATTATATCTTATCAGGAAACAAGTTGCATTCACGAGTGGAGGTTGTTAAAGACTACAATTTAGTTTTAAGTACTAGTTTTGTTTTAAAATTAGAAAAGACATTTTGTATTCCTAAGTTCTCTAGGAAATTGATTTCAGTTTCACGACTAGTACTTTTGAATATTCCTTTCATTTTTTGCACGAATTTTAAGATTTGAATTATAAATTTGAATTTTTAAGAATGATATTATATTATAAAGGCAAAGGAAAGTGTCAAGAAGAAGAGCAATGATAAGGGTGCACGTTTTCATTGCAGAGTCAACGGACATTGGAAGAGGAACTATCCATCTTATCTTGCTAGCCTGAAAGATAAAAAGCTAAAGGAAGTTATCTCTTCAGGTACGTTTATGATTGAGATTAATTTTTCTACTCGTGTTACACATACTTGGGTATTTTATCATAGATGTGGTTCTCATATTTCTAATAATATGTAGGTGTTAACATGGAGTAGATCGTCGAATAAAGGCGAAGTAGATCTATGAGTTGGTAATAGAGCAAGAGTTGTTGCATTAGCTGTTGAAACTTATAGTTTAACTTTGTATTTTGGCCTTGTATTAGAGCTTGATAATTGTTATTATGTTTTTGTTATTACAAGAAACATGATTTATATTTCTTATTTGGATTTGAATTGATTTGTCTTTGTAATTAAGAATAAGAGATGTTCTTTTTATAAAGATGATGTTTATTATAGATTTGGTTTACTTACAAATGGTTTGTATGAGTTAGATCTTGAAAAACCAATTATTAATATAAATAATGAGAAAAGAACATTAAGTAACCAAAGTCCATCTTATTTTTGATATTGGAGGTTAGGACCTCTTAATGAAACTAGAATCACAAAATTACATAAAGAAGGATATTTGGATCCTTTTGATTATAAATCATATGAAACTTGTAAATCTTATTTATTGGGAAAGATGACTAAACTACCCTTCAAGGGAAAAGGACAACATGTTGAGTTACTATAATTAATGCATTCAGATGTATATGGGCCTATGTCCACAAATGCTAGAGGTGGATTCTCGTATTTCATTACGTTCACAGATGACCATTCTAGATATAGTTATGTATACTTGATGAAACAAAAGTTTGAATCATTTGAAAAGTTCAAATAATTTAGACTAGAGGTTGAGAAACAAACCGACAAAAGCATTAAGACACTTTAATCAGGTCGACGTGGTGAATACTTAAACCACGAGTTTCTTGATTACTTAAAAGAGAATGACATTCTTTTACAATGGTCTCCTCCTACAGCTCCTCAATATAATGGAGTTTCTGAGAGGAGAAACCATACACTATTAGATATGATATGTTCCATGATGAGTCATGCAGTCCTTCCTATGTCCTTTTGGGAATATGCAATTGAAACCCCAATATCTTCTAAATAGAGTTCCATCTAAATCGATTGATAAGACACTATATGGGATATGGACTGGTAGAAGACCTAGATTATCACACTTAAAGATTTGAGGATGTGAAGCTTAGATGAAGCATGTTATATCTGATAAGCTTCAAGCTAAGTCAGGTAAATGCAAATTTGTGGGGTATCCGAAAGAGAGTTTTGGATATCAATTTTACCATCCTATTGAGCAAAAGTTGTTTGTCTAAAGACATGCTACATTTTTAGAAAGAGAATTTATTCTCAAAGAATGTAGTGGGAGTGAGGTTGAACTTACAGAAGTTCAAGAGCCACGAATTCACATTGAAATGGAACATGAACCTTAAGTTGATACATATGATGTACAACCGAAAGTTGAAGAGACACATTGTCCACGATGCACTAGTAGGATACGTCGTCCTTCTATTAGATTAGATCTACATATTGAGCAGGGAAAGGGTAATGTATTGCTTATACATAATGAGCCTTCGACTTTTAAAGAAGCAATGCCTAACATTGATTCTTTAAAATGGCAAGAAGCTATGAGATCTGAAATGGAATCCATATACACTAACTAAGTGTGGACTTTGTGGATGCGCCTGATGGTATTGTATCTATTGGATACAAGTGGGTTTTAAAAAGAAAATCTGACATAGACAGTAATATACGCATGTACAAAGCAAGGCTAGTGGCTAAAAGTTACAAACAAAAACAAGGGGTTGATTTTGATGAAAGCTTTCCGTCAGTAGCTATGCTAAAATCCATCAAGATCTTGTTAGCTATAGTAGCATATCATGATTATGAAATTTAGTAGATGGATGTCAAAATAACATTTCTCAATAGGAATTTGCAGGAGGATGTGTATACGACACAAATTGAAGGTTTTGAATCCAAGAGATTTCCTAATTAAGTATGCAAGTTGCAAAGGTCTATTTATAAACTTAAGTAAGTGTCACGAAGTTGGAACATCCATTTTGATGAGACAATAGAAAAGTTTGATTTTATCAAAATGTAGATGAATCATTTGTCTATAAGAAGGTTAGTAGGAGTGCAATCATTTTCTTAGTACTATATGTGGATGATATATTGCTAGTTGGAAATGACAAACCTATGCTACAATCTGTACAGATTTAGTTATTCAAGAACTTCTTTATGAAGGATATGGGAGAAGCAACCTATATTATGGTAATAAAGATCTATAGAGATAGATTAAAAATGATGCTTGGATTGTCCCAATCTATATACATAAATAAAGTGTTAAAGAGGTTTACGGAGATTTCTAAAAGGGGATTCTTACCCATGTCGCATGGGATTTCTCTTTCACAAAGTTTGTGTCCAAAGACACAAACGGAGAGAGATAAAATGGATTGTATTCCATATGCTTTGTCAATTGGATCAATCATGTATGCAATGTTATGTACTAGACTAGATATTTCTTATGCTTTAAGCGTAACAAGCAAGTTTCGATCTAATCCTGGTGAGGGTCACTAGACAACTGTTAAAAATATCTTAAAGTACTGAAGAAGAACTAAAGATGTTTTCTTAGTTAGTAAATCACAGTCAAGGTACATATTCATTCTAAATGGTGGTGCAGTAAGTTGGAAGAGTTCCAAACAACTAACTATTGCAAATTCAACGACCGAAACAGAGTACATTTTAGTGTCAGAGCCGGCAAAAGAAGTAGTTTAGATTAAGAAGTTCATCACTAAACTTAGAGTGGTTCATAGCATTGTTGAGCCTATAGTATTGTATTGTGACAACAATGGTGCTATTGCGCAAGCAAAAGAATCCAAGTCTCATCAACGGTCCAAGCATGTGCTTAGGAAGTTTCACTTGATAAAGGAAAGGGTGAAGTGGAAAGACATAGAATTGGAGCAAGTTCACAATAAAGAGAATCTATCAAATCCTCTTACTAAGTCATTGTCCCAGAAGAGACATGGTCGACATATGGATGGATATATTATTAGATTCATAGGGGATCAACTTTAGCGCAAGTGGGAGATTATTAGTTTATGCCCCTGCAGCCAATTAATTGGATGCCAATTAATGTATGTCATTATTTTAATTAATGAGAAGGCTTTAGTTATCTTTATGTATTAATTTAATTAATGTTTTATGTTTTAATACTAAAAGTAAAATCCTTGCAATAATTACTGTGTAATTGAAATTATGATGAGATCATAATTATGATATTCATTTTACACTTATATATTATTCCTAAATATTCCTAGTTGTAGTTTCATCAAAACGGAACATTGTTGAAACGATAAAACTAGCACACATTATATTTTTTTCTTATAAAGAAAGTAAGCGATCTCATAAATTAAAGTATGGATATAGTTAAGCTAATGTATGAGTGATTATTATAAAATAAATTACTGAACTGACCCGATTATGAGAATTCTGAATGGAATATTATTTATGTGTCTGCGGATTATCTCATAAAGATGGTTGTATAATTGATAATCAGATTTAAGATTATCAAGTATCTCGTATATGAATTACTATATTTTGATACTACTTATGAATCGTCCTAGGATAATTCAGTCAGTAGTAATTGGATACAGTATGAACCATACAGAGATAACTGAGTAAGTCAATATAGAATTCGTCAATCTAAAGTAATTAGAGAGAATATTTTACTATTATTGATTAGTAATGATTTATAGAATTCTTTGGCCAGAGTGAATTGATATTTGAAAAGGTGTTTTTTAAATTTCAATTATAAATCAATCACTAATTATCAAGAACGAACGTCATTGGACCAAAATGAGTAGATATTATATTCATACTCTATCCAATTAAAACATTAAAAGATGAAAGGATTAAGTTATACATCATAGCCATGCATGGGCAGGTTAAGTCAATCACTTTGATATTCTTGATATTTGGGTAATTATGACATGTTGCTAAATATCAATCATGATTTATGACTATGAATTGTTTAATTGAAGAATTAAAGATAAATTAAAAGAAGTTTTAATTTATCTAATTTTAATTGTGAATTAGAGTTGTAATTTATAATCATTGCCAATTAATTAAGTACCTAATAGGGCACATATCAAAGAGCAATTAATAAAAGAAAAATCAATTTAATTAAGTTAGATTTAATTATAAAGTCTAAGAAACCTTGAGGATCAAATATGAGATGTTTGATTTTATTAAAATTAAATTAATTAGAATTAGAAATTGATTTTAATTATAAATATAATTAAATCAATTTAATTTTAATTAAAGACCCTAATTATTTTTCTATTTAAATAAAGGAAGAACATTTAGAAGCTAACACTTTGTCTTCATCCTCTCAAATCAGTCTTGAGAATCTGTGGATACCATCAGAGGCTGGACAATTGAACATCTCATGTGATTAATCGAAAAAGTTTCAAAGGATTTTTGATAGGAAGATGAATAAGGCATAATTTCTAATTCGTATTCTATTTTATTCAAGTTTATTCAATTATTAGGATCCACTCAAAATTTGTAAAATTGTTTTGTTTTTCGCTGTGTCCGTGATTTGGTCACAGTTGGATTCTATCACATGGAGCCAAATGTTGTGTGTGGTTATTGGTTACGGATAGCATTTATGTTCAGTTTGTATCTGGTCATAATCAAAATTAATGAAATCGACTCGATATAAGTAACTTTTAGACTGAGTTTTAGTTTATTTCAACAAAATTTTGAGATTTGGACTGGTTCAAAATGTCTTGAATATATTATCAAACAAGAACAATAGGTATAGATCTCTCTTATAATTTAAGAAGCTTTAAAAAAACTTTTAATCTTTAAATTTATCAAGGGAAATCGTTTTCGTTAAGTATAAAATCCTGTTTTCAAAATACATCGAGATGTCTTTTTTACGTTTTCAAAAAATTATTATCGTTTTTTTTTATTTTTAACAATAAAAATGTAGACATTTTTAACCAAATAAGTTTTGAAAGACTGTTTCATGTTGGTCGGGTCGACCGCGCAGGGCCCGGATCCAATCGAGACCACCTATGGGCCGATCGGTCCATTCCTATTTGCCACGCCAGGTCCAAGCCCGATCCACATTCCTTGCGGCCTGTCAGCATGGGAAAACCTTCCATGCAGAGACAGAAGTCTACGTAAAGACCTAAACCTAGCTGCAAAAGCATATATAAGGTATAACTCTCCCAGAACAAAGGTACGCACAATCATAAACCTAGTTTTCTGGCTTTTACGGCAATCCCACCTTCTCCAAAAGACTGACTTGAGCGTCGGAGGGGCTAATCAGGAAGAAACCCCCGACGTGCCTTCCTTGTTTTGCAGGTATCTTCACGTCGTATTCATCACAGAAGGTAGAAGACTATAGATCTTAACGGCAACGCACCGTTCAGCCAAAACTTGGCAGAACCATATAGTATATGTTTGATGATCTTTATCCTTGTAACAAGAACACCCTCATTGAAACTATATTACTTTCATTTATAATATATGTTTGATGATCTTTGTCCTTGTAACAAGCACAGTCTCATTGGAACTATATTACTTTCATTGACAAAGCTCTTTAAATGTCCGCCCAAAAAAATTTTAAAAAATGAAATTCCACTCTTTCAAATGAGTGACGACTTACTTAGACCAATAAAACAATCGGCCAAGTCCTAAACAGGGAGTAAATCGGAGATAACCATGAATTTCTGATGCTATCATTTTCTTTTTCAGATGCTTCGCAGCCTCACCTCACCCCATGCACCTGACTATTGATACACCAAAATGATTAAAACAAGACGACACCGATCTCAAGGAAAGAAAAAGTAAACCCGCGTCCATGTGCGCACACCGAGCCAAAACCAAGTAGTTACTGTTGTAATATGTATGGCTTTTTATTATGTTCTAATGTTCTTTAGCCCCTCCGGGCTCCGGGTGTGTTTTGTTTGCCATTACAAGATAAAAGTTGAAAATAGAGGAACGGTCTCGTGGGATAATGCTAGGCCTGAGAAAATCTGCAGCCTGAACTTAAAAACCCCAAAATTTGTCAAGTTTGGTTTTTGAAAATTTTTGACTATGGAATTTGCACTTGACATCCTTTTCTTCTCGGAGAATCCCGTCAGCTTTCCGCCATCTTCGATCTGTAAGCCATCTCTTTCGTTTTTCAGTTTTCATTTCGCACATTCAGTGTCTCTTCTGGGTCGTTCTTGGTTTTTGTTAAATCTTTAGATTTTATTGAAAGTTTTGTATTTTGGTTCCTATCTTTTGGTGGGCTTGGACCTGTGGTTCTTCTTAGTTGTTGAGGTATTGAATTGGTGTTCAGGGGATAATTTTTTCGGGTTTTGCCCTTTGGGGTTGCTGGTTGTAGATGAGTTAGGTCAGGTGATTGTTGTATTTCCTTGAAAGCATTTGTTTTTTTATTTTCTTTCTTAACTTAACAATGTCTTTATTGAATTTTTGGCGGGGAAAGAGGAATGCTGAATGTGGATTCTTTTTTATTTTTTCTCTTTTCTCGTTTGTGATCACCTTACGTTTTCCTTTTTGTTTTTTGGGGTCCGAATTGTCTTTTTTCCCCTTTGCCGTGGTGGAAGAAGCTATTTTGAAGTAGTTAGTTCTCGTTTTGTACTCACATGAAAAGTTGATTCTTTTTCTTTCTTTGTAAGTCACTTATTTGTTTACTTTCGTCCTTCATTTGCTTCAATTTTCTTACAGGCTTCATAAGAACTTCTTTTTAGTAGCTGGTATTACACCTTTAAAATTTGATTATGGCGGAATCAAGTCCAGTAGATATGATTCTCGAATATTTGCAAAAGAATGGTTTCACAAGAGCTGAGGCAGCATTGCGCAGTGAACTTGGTAGCCGTCCTGATTTGAATGTGTTTCTCAAAAAACTTAACATTGATGACAAGGACTCAAGGAAGTTATTGGAAGATGAGAATGGGAGCAAACTTGTAAATGAGAAGCAGAGCTCAAGTTCTCAAAACAGTGATGGAATTTCCAACGAACTAATTGTAAAAGAGATAGAATGCGGGACTGGTAGAAATGGCTTTAAAACAAAATGGAGTACTGCTTGTGTTGGGGAACAGGGTAGCAAACCTAATGATGAAATTGGAGCAGTTGATTATGAGGATACTGTTCTTGATTTATGTTCATGGAACTGTAACCCTACTAATGGTTCTTCTGGTACTTTTCAAAACGATGGATGTACCGGGGTCAACAACTTCTCTGTTAAAACAAGTCCAAAAACTGGAGAAGTTAACTTTTGTGGTGAAAATAGAAGTTGCTGGATTGGAAGCGCTAGTACCAGTATTATTAATCTCAATAACGAATCGAAGTATGAAATGTGTGAATCAAAGGAACTTGATCAGCAACATAATACTACTCCTGTGTCCTCTGCAGATTTTCTATGGTCTAGAGGGGAGGTGCCTACAAGTTCTGTAGATTTATGGAAAGACTGTTCAGTCAAGACTGTTTTGCCACTTCCTAAAGTGGATGAGTTAACCTGTTATGATGCAAGTGGTGGTTTGGAGAAAAAAGAAGGAAAGAACAAAGAAGATAATATTGAAGTTAGAGCAGCTATCAAAGAACAGGTGGATGAGGTCGGAAGAGCTTTATACTTTGGAAAGTCTCAAGGAGGTAATGAGCAAATAAATTTGAGCAGCTTTGATTTTCCACTTGCATCTGATAACACGAGGGAAGAATTTCCTAGACTTCCCCCAGTTAAACTCAAGTCAGAGGAGAAGTTATTGAATGTCAATTGGAAAAAGTTTGAGCGTGATTGTCCAGGTGCAAAGCTTGGAAGTGCTGATAATGCTTTGCTGATAGGGTCATACCTTGACATTCCTGTTGGACAAGAAATCAGCTCTTCAGGTCAGCATTTAAGCTAAAGATGAATAAACATACCCTTCTTTCTTCTCACTGTCTTCCTACAAGAAACTTATGCTTTTTACTACCTTTTCATAGACTTATGGATGTAAGTAATAAATTCAGAACCCAATAAATGGCTAAACAGTTGTTATGTATTATTATAGAATATCTTTCAACATATAACATCTAGCTATTACCAGCTCTTGGAAGTGATAATTTTATTAACTATTGAAGGTGGCTACTATGAAAAAAATCATATAGGCAAAAAAATCTCAAATGGATTCTAGAGCAAGATTTTAAAAGTAATGTTCATCAAATAGGAATTCATTTATCAACAGATTCTTGTTCTTCCATTTTAGTTCATTTTTGTAATTCTTTTAGCTGCTTTTGAGGTGGACAATTAGCTAGAGTAGCAGCTGCTGTTGCAAAATGCCAGTGATGCTGTATATGAATCGTGTCAAGAAATTGAATTTCAATTATTTCTTGTGCATGTTTAGGTTAGCCTCTTTAGAGCTCCTGTATGCTTATATTTATAGAAAGGGAACTTAAACATTTTAGGATCTCTTTTGTGACATATGATATTGTAGAATATAATAGCATCACCTCTTTTGTTTGTGTGTGCTTTTGTGAGAGCGTGAGAGAGAGAGACAGAGAGAGCAGATGATATGGTTATGTTACTTTATTAGCTTCACTTGATTAGGAAGACCAAATAATGTGATTTTTAAGAGTGCAAAAATGATAATAAGTTCTCGACCTTGTAAACAAGTCTCTAAATAAATTTACTTAGTTTAGAGTTGAATGTGTAAATGAATTGTTCATGGCCCTAAGTTAGTCGAGTACCTTAATCTGTTTTATAAATAATCCTTATACTAGCACATGAACCGATCGAGTTTATATATATATATATATATGATCTCTGAATGAGACATTACCAAGTTGAAAAATTAGCAGTTGGTAACGATGTAAATGATGTTTGGTTGGCATTGATAGTTAATTGTTGTCAGCATTTGTTGGTGCTAGAAAAGATTTAAAAAAATTGTTTAAAGCTTAATTAGTTTTTTTAAGTATATAAAGGAAACTATTGCATTTCAGTTGTCCAATTTTTTTGAACTATCTCTTTTTTTTTTGGAATGGACTATTTACGGAATCCCCATAAATATGATCAAACCCTATTCCATGGTATTTACCTCTTTCTTATTCTTAAGCTTGGATAAGAACAAGTTACTGCATGTGGAAGTAAAAAATAATTTGACTTGAGGAGCAGACAATTTTCTGTTCAATTGTCACATGAATTTAGGATAAGGAGAATCATCCTTCTTGTCTTGTATGTTATATTCTACATGATCTTTTTGGCCCCACCAACTTCTAAACAATCTTAAAACTTTTAGAAGTTAGAAAATCATCATGTCTGGATGTTACTTTGTATCATGCAACAAAGGCATTTTATTTCCTTCTATATGAAGATCTATTTACTGGCATATCTTTTTCCACTTATAGGCAGTCATTGTTTGTTTCTGATGACTGTTTATCATGTGTTTCTAGTTAATGTTTTTGTGTATTCATTTCCTCATTGATCGTGGTCCTTTATTATATAAAAAGGTGATATACAACTCTCTTTGTACACTTTATTGGTTAATGTGGTGAAGGGTGTGCATTTTCTGATATTTCTGGGAATGGTTGGGAGAATTAAATAGGTAATCTGGACATATACATAGTTTTAGGTGTTAATTAACTAGTGGATGTTTAAGGGCTCAACAAGGATGTTTAGAGCATTTTCCACAATGATTAGCATTTGTTGATGAGGTTATTATGTTCCAATGTGATAACTTCACTTATGAAACCCAAGGCAACTAGACCTTGCGCAAACTTAGTGAACATGAAATTCCTTGAGTCCCCTTTGTCTCAAAATGATGAGATCCTGAAACATCATGCTATTTACTTAGCACAAGTAGAATTGTTACTGCAAGTTGGAACTTGCATTTTCCAGAATAGGCTTCACACAAATTTATAGTATATTCTCATTTTATCTGTGAATTACGTGCGCAGGTGCAAAACGGATTGCGGGAGGCAGTTGGTTATCTGTTAGTCAGGGAATTGCAGAGGATACATCTGATCTGGTTTCTGGTTTTGCTACTGTTGGTGATGGGATAAGTGAATCTGTAGACTATCCAAATGAATATTGGGATTCTGATGAATATGATGATGATGATGATGATGGCTACACTAGACAACCTATTGAGGATGAGACCTGGTTTCTAGCTCATGAAATTGATTATCCAAGTGATAATGAAAAAGGAACAGGGCATGGAAGTGTACCAGACCCACAGAGAAGAGGTACAACAAAAGAAGATGATGATCATTCTTTTGGCGAGGAAGATTCATACTTCTCTGGTGAACGGTACTTTCAAGGAAAGAGTGTTGAACCAATTACAGCTTCAGATGATCCAATAGATTTGTCAGTGAATGAAATATACAAGAGGACCAATGAGAGTGATTTAATGGCTCAATATGATGGACAATTGCTGGATGAAGAAGAGCTAAATTTGATGCGTGCAGAACCTGTCTGGCAAGGATTTGTGACCCAGACAAATGAACTCTTAGGGCATGGGAGGGTCCTGAATGAACTGGATGATATTTGTATGGATGATGATCAGCGTGGTTCAGTGAGATCTATTGGTGTGGGTATCAACAGTGATGCTGCTGATATTGGCAGTGAAGTTCGAGAAAGTTTGGTTGGTGGCAGCAGCGAGGGGGATCTAGAATATTTTCATGATCACGATATTGGAACTGGTGCGTTTAGATCTTCTCACCTTGACTCAGAGAAGTACACTGGTAAACTAAACCAGTATAAAAAGAGAAACACTAAACAAGACTATAAATATGTGACTGAGAATGACAAAGTTGCCTCTAGTCAAATGAAAATTCATACTGATGCGGGATTTTCTTTCCCTCCACCACTGATGGATGGACAACTGATGCAGGTTGGAACTAGTAAATCCTTATGGTCAAACAACTGTAATGCAGTTATTGACAATGAAACAGATGACTGTTTGAATGTTTTGATGGGAAATAATGACATGATTGCCACGTGGAGGCAGAAGAGTAGCGATTCCTCTACTGTAAGGAGTACTAGGGGTGAAGTTAATGTGAATGCTATTAGATCTGCAAATTCTTCTCCGTCTTCGCACTCAAATTATGGATATGTAGAAGAAGAGCATGACGAGAAGGAAGAGGATGAGAAAGCTGGCAGCGTGAGGGAAAAAGATCCTGGAGCATCACTTGATGATGAAGAGGCTGCTGCTGTTCAGGAGCAAGTGAGGCAAATCAAATCTCAGGAGGAGGAATTTGAAACTTTCAATCTCAAGATTGTACATAGGAAAAACAAGTATCCTCGTTTGCCTTATTTCCTTGAAATACTAAAATGATTGTTCCCATATGCTCGTAGTAGGAAAAATTTATGTTGTTTGGATGTAATAAAAATTGTGGCAACAGCAATTCTAATTTCTGACCTCCACCCTTGTGTATGCTTTACGCCTTATCTTAGTAATTTTAGATTTGTACCTGCAGGGTAGCACTAATAATATTTTGTAATGCATGCTCCTTACCCACATTTACTTTGTGAAAGAGTTAGCTTGCTGAAGGATAATTTCTAGAAGTCTTTGCAACTCCGTAGTTCTTTCTCTTTCTTCACTGTTATGCTTATTATTGGATTATCCTTGTCAGTGTAATTTTCTGTTGCATTCAGCATATGTTGGACATGTAGTTCGCTTAAGTCAATTTTGTGACAAATTCAAGAACGAGTTATTTTCGTTATCTTCTTGTGCTTGGATTTTGCTATCTTACTCTTGCCTTTATTTTCAAATCAAATTTACCCTTATTTACATCTTTTATTCCAGAACTGGCTTTGAGGAGGACAAGAATTTTCATGTTGTTCTGAATTCTGTAATAGCTGGGCGCTATCACGTGACTGAGTATCTTGGATCTGCTGCTTTCAGTAAAGCTATACAAGCACATGACCTCCACACGGGCATGGATGTATGTGTCAAGATTATAAAAAACAACAAGGACTTCTTTGATCAGAGTCTTGATGAGATAAAACTTCTCAAGTATGTCAATAAGCATGATCCGGCTGACAAATACCACATTCTCAGATTGTATGATTATTTTTATTACCGAGTAAGTTCTCTTTTACCCTTGTGATTAGTTTTTTATGAATTTTTTATGTGTTTGCCATAACAAATTGTTAGTTCTGCCTCAACTGTTAATGTCCTGCAATACTTGCCTCTTTCATATTAAATCGGCATTAGTTGGTTAAAATGTTGTTGCAGCAAAGAATTGCAATGGAAAGGGGATTAGAACAGAAAGGAGAAAATTGAGAAGATATTTACGCAAGAAATGGGAAAAAGATTGATCCTTAAGTGGTTAACTGATGCAAGAATTAGGAAACTCAAAAACTATAATTTTTATGTCTTATTTTAAAGGAAAAAGGATTATTTTGAACAACTCGTTTATCACACATTGGAGCTAGTCTTTTGCAAATTAATTTGCATCTCAACTTAACTGCAATTAGCATACTGTGAGGACTAGCGACTTCCATAATGTTAATAGAGTTTAACTTGAAATGTTAATCTAGAATATTTTGGGAACAGGGTTGTACTTATTTTAAAAGTTTGGGAGGTCTCTTGCATATTCAAACAATCACTATGGTATAGAGTTAATGGATGTCTCTTTGATTCAATGAATGACTTTTATCGAGTATTGTTGGACTAGTTAATGTGTTTTCCTCGATTTTGGTTTGAATTGTCATATCCGCCTCTTAGGCTCTTATGAAGAGTGATTTTTCAGAATATCTATATTTTGTGCTTGGAAGTATGATGTGGGTGGAACACAACCACAGATTTTTGTACTTCCTGTGAACATGTGCTGAATTTTTTTGAGAAATGAAAATGTTATGTATAGTTCTATAGCATATTTGTTGTGAGAATCCAAAAATATGAAGTTATTCTAAAGCATAGTTGAGCAGTTTAAAGGTTTGGTTTCACGTGAATGTTTCACAATACCAGTCAGATGAAACCGAAACAATTACTAATGTTCTAAATCTGTATCCTTTTTGTAACCCTGATTAAAATCTTCGTATACATTTCTGAAGAGGACAGTAGAATTCTAGAATGGTTATTTCCATGTTTTCTAACTGCCATTTTTTACTCAATGAAATAAGTGCTCAAGCTTTCCAATGAAAGCACGGCTATGCATATGGTATAATTTTTCCCTTTGTGGAACCAAGATATCCATGTAGAAAAATAGCTCCTGGGATTTTGTACACAGTACTGGGCTTGAATTTGTTTTGTTGTCTCCTTCTTGCAATATCCTTCCGTGTTTAAAATTAATCTTCATCGCTACACTTGTAACTATATAGACAAGTACTCTTGTTAATTGAAGTGCAGAAATGTTAAATTTGTGGTCCATGCTTTGAACAAAACCATATTTCTTTCCTTCGTTCAGCACATGCACATTTTGATGAGAGATACACTCTTTGTTACAGTGCAATACTAGTTTCCGTTTTTACCAATTTGACCTTTTTGAATTTAGATTTCAATTGCAGTTGTGTGTTGGCACTCAAATGATGGCTCAAGATGAAGTTATTGTTTACTGATTTCTGTGTCCTAGGCTTGTTATCCTGTTCTGTTTTCCTTTTTGTTGGATAGGAGGTTGACTCATTAAACATTCTATGTTATTTACACAGCCCTTTACTCTTTATGCAGGAACATCTGTTGATTGTTTGTGAACTTCTCAAGGCAAACCTATACGAGTTCCATAAGTTCAACAGAGAATCGGGAGGGGAAGTCTATTTTACAATGCCAAGATTGCAGGTTTGTGGAGAAATTTTTTCTCTGCTAGTGTTTTTACCAAAAATGAATAACTTTCACTTGTATCCTTTGTGCAGTCAATTACAATTCAGTGTTTGGAGGCACTGCAGTTTTTACATGGTCTTGGCCTTATACACTGTGATTTGAAACCTGAGAATATATTGGTGAAAAGTTATAGCAGATGTGAAGTAAAAGTCATTGACCTCGGGAGTAGCTGCTTTGAAACAGACCACCTTTGCTCATATGTGCAATCTAGATCGTATCGAGCACCAGAGGTTATTCTGGGGCTTCCATATGATAAGAAGATAGATATATGGTCGCTTGGCTGCATCCTGGCTGAACTTTGCACTGGCAATGTAAGTTTTATTCATCCATGTCTTTTGGATTATTTTGTAACTTGTCCCAACTGCACTGCCCTCACAACACCCTCACCTCAACTCTGAGATAAGGGCAATATCTCAATGAGGAAGAAATCTAGGTTCGATAGTATTTTGTTCCATGCACTCGCTGTCAACAGGGAAGACTATTATCAAATAGTTCACTTAAATATTTCCTCCTATTTCATTTATAATTGAACGGTTTACTCAATGTTTGGTGGTACCACAAATTGCTATCACGTAGTCTAATAAAATATTTCAAGCAACTGTGGCAGAGTACTGTTACCGACATACTTAACAGGCTAACAAGGATTAATGGCCATGGAGATGATAAACCTTGTTTTCATGGAGTCTTCGAGTTCTTAAAGTCCTTTTAGGGAATGGACCATTTAGACTCTTTAAATGTAACCAAAATTTTGAAGAGACGTCTTCGGACTTTTACAATTTTCATGGGTGGATAAAACTCTAGATCTTTGTATCTTTGTTTTAAATCTTAATGTATTTGTCCTTGAAAAGCAACGAGAAGAGTGCCCTGCTTTGCTTTTCTTTTAAATTTAAAGACCAAGGATAGACACAATTTCTCCAAAATGCCAATAGTTTCCCTCATGGAGTTGATGGTTGCATATTTTCACACCTTATAATTTGATAACTGTTCTTGTTGTTACTTCCCGTTCTTTGCTATTAGACCTGATTCTTTTTAGAATTTATCCTTGTATGTGATATCTGTATTGTATCTAATCGTGAGGGCATTATGAATTTGAATTTTCTGTGAGTAATTGTTCCCAAAGGATCAAATGTAGAAAAGGACTTTTTGCCAACCCAAAACCATCAGAAGTGAGTCCGATCCTTTTTGCAAATGTTTCCTTAGCCCCAGTTTATTAGAAAGCCTGCTAAATGTACTCGTCTATGTGTTACAATCCACTGATTTGCACTGTAGTTAGTCCCAAAAAAAAAAAAGAAAATACTTCTCCACCAGGAATGTCCAATATAAATCAGGAATGACTTAGATGATAATTTAAAGTTTACCAGAACCTTCTTTGCTCAAAACCCATCGACAATATCCTCAATTTTGGTTATAATGCCTCTCCAAATCTTTCAAATCTGTTTGGCAGAGGAACATAATTTCTTTCCTATGTAACTGCTAGATTAGCCATTTTCAAACTTCTAGACTCTGCTTGAACATAATCCCTACAGAAGCTTTGTTTATGGGGTGTAGGATGCACTTGCAATTGGCTGCTATTTTCATCTCGACATAAAATTCGTCGGGTTAAATGCACTTCATTTTGAGTCTTTTTCCTCAGCAATTAATTTGGAGATTTCCTTTGCACTTGTAAAATTTTGACATTATTGAAACTTGTGTCATGTAAAACATTTCAGTTGGCTTACTTTCATCTGACTTTATTGGTGCATCTTGATTTAGGTCCTATTTCAAAATGATTCACCAGCAACATTGTTAGCACGAGTTATTGGAATTATCGGACCCATTGATCAAGACATGCTTGCTAAAGGACGGGATACATACAAATATTTTTCAAAAAATCACATGCTTTATGAACGGAACCAGGTATTCTTTTTTGCTTAAAACATATTTTGTTTTTTTAATAATCATTGTCTATGTTTTTAGAAATCAATTTGTCAGCATTTAAATTGCTGTTGTAAATTCTCATGCCTCTACTATCCTCTTAAGTTGTGTGACAGTCAAACTGAGATTGAACAGATAAATTTTTTACCTTACTTGAGCATGGTTTGTTTTGGGATGAGCTGAGCTTAGGCAGTGGAGACCTAGATTAAGTCAGTTTGACATTGGGTTTAATATGGGTCTCGCCATTTAGAATTATTCCAAAATATTTTCTTTTCAATAGTAATCCAAAAAAAAATAAATAAAATAAAATAAAATAAAAGATCATTTATTGTAAAACTGTATTGTCTATTGGAATGTTCATCTCAAAACTTTGAATCTTTACATATCTCAAGGTCAACTATAAATTATTTGCAAACAAGTTGTAGAATTAAGAAAATTTTAGATAATTTGTATTTAAAATCTAAAAGGTATCATACCCAAATTAAATGTCATTTATATAACCATAGATTATCAACTACCAAGCATCAGTTTTTTTAATTGGATTTGTGTGGATTGGTTTGATGGATAAAATACCAAATCACTTCCAATACTTGCAGGTTTTTAGGATCTGTTTGATATTGCAGTTAGATTTGCTTGGCTAATTATCATGATTGAATGGTTGTATTAAAAACAATTATTAGGAATTATAATGATTTTAAATTAATATATATTTTATATTAGCATTTATATTTCAAATTTAGGTTTACCAAATCTGCGACTCGAGTTTAGGCATTGTGTATTTAAATTGGAATTGATTGCATATTTGTACTGGAAGCAAGCAGCACTATTGCAAGTGGACTTAAATTGTTTTTCTTATTGACGGAGCTTGAATGTTGGTGAATATAAGTTCTAACTTTGAAATGAAAATATTTTGTCTGCAGTTCATCAATGCTCTTGTTGTCTAGGCGTGCACATCCAATTTCTTAACCATTATTATCATGGAACAGTTATTTCCAAAATCAGTTGTCTGTAGTTTCATACTTAATTAGTTAAACAAACAGGAGACGAACAGATTGGAGTACTTGATTCCAAAGAAGACATCCTTGAGGCACCGACTGCCGATGGGGGACCAAGGTTTCGTAGACTTCGTAGGTCATTTGCTGCAAGTAAACCCAAAGAAGCGCCCATCTGCATCTGAGGCTTTGAAGCATCCATGGCTACTCTATCCTTATGAGCCCATATCGTCATGAACCGACCTGAAAAGAAAAAGGAAACTTGGTTGTTTAGCCGGGGATTCCGTGGGGCTCATCTTAAAACATAGTTTTGATCTTGTGCGTTCTGGCATATATCGAAAGCTGTCTTCTGGTATATCTCCTTACCCTAGTCACGAATGTAATTCCTCGCATTTTGTATTATTGTAAGGCCGTCCCTTTTTTCTATATATATTCTTTTTTCATCTGGTGCATGGGGAACTTGCATCTTGTACATGATAATATACCCTATATCTTCTTTAGGTCATTCTAGTATTAGCATGTTGAAACTTCATTGGCTTCCTCTGGGCGACTAGCAAGTGCCAATGGTAATTGGTAATAGGTAATAGGTTTTTGGAGGAATCAGGCGTAGCAGCTGCAGCATATTTAAAACTTTGAACCTGTGTCTAGACTAGATGTAAGGCTGGTCAGAATTTTTGTATTTGCTTCGTGGATTGAAAATATTGAGTTTACATTGGAAGTTTTGGTCATTACACTCCAAATTGCTCCTGAAAAGTAAAACAATTGGTTACCGTTTCAATAACCTACCATGTGTAAACTTTGAGAAGAATAAAATGTCTGAAGGTAAAATCTAAAATCCAATTTGCTGTCGTCATGTCCCAAAGGAGGGAAAGCATGACTGTTATTTTTTCTTTGGGAAGCAGAACCACTATGATGCTGTTTCTGATGTCAATTAAATTAAATATTTTGTAACTGAATGTGCTCACACATTAACATTATTGAAACTTATGGTCGAGGTCATCTGTTGAGAGAAATTAGTTGTTTTGGAAATTAGAAATTGCAGCTGGATTACCATAACCTTTATTTATATCTGAGAAAGTAACCTTTTCCTCGGTCATCCCAAAGCACTATATACTTCTGTATTGCAAGGTAAAGAAATTGCAACTTTTAGTTCTAGACAACAACAGTCTTCCCTGCAGTCATGCTTACATTGTAATGATCTTGGAAATCAGAATATGATCTTACACTAGCATATATCAATTCAGTTTTTAAGTAGAATACAATTGATTTGTATAGAATGTGAAAAAAGATAGAGAAAAAATCTACAGGTACTTATAAAAGTTCAACTAAAAACTCAGATTTTTTTCACTTTCTTTCTCTAAAGAGGGCTCATGGTGGTAAGTGGGATGTGCATGACAGCAAGGAAAGAGAAAATAACAATCAAATATGTAAGT
>JAOTIZ010000001.1:23906966-23921695 GCA_027123425.1 Erythroxylum panamense | reverse complement strand
TTTAATTGTCACTGAGCAAATAGTAATGGAACTGTACTTTACTGTTATAGAGGCACCGTTGGACCGTCGTTCCACGGGTGACCTCGGAGGCGTGGGTCTTGCACCCAACAAAACCCTGAGATCACAGGTTCGACTCCCAGCGCCCACAGACGGGTGAGCCCATAGACGAGTGTGATCAAAGGAGACAAAACCAAAAAGGTACGGATCCCACTCCCAAACCACATGTTTTACAAAAACAGCGACGAAAAAATTGAATAAAATAGAAAACGAATTTCATTTGATAGAGGTTTGCTCGATTGATTTAGAAATGAAAAGTGAAATCGGATCCGATGTGGAGATTGGCGTTCTCGTTGGAGTATTCCGTTTTTTCCTTTTAGTGTTTGGTTTTGTGATTCAAACTGAAATCTTAGATATGGCTTATGGTTTTTTTTTTTTGGATGTTTTAAAGGATTTGTTTCATTTATTTGTGTACATGTGCGTGCAGGTAGAGAGAAGTACAGATGGGGCTTACTTTTACGAAGGTCTTTAGCCGGCTTTTGGCCGAGAAGGAGATCCGAATTCTGATGGTAGGTCTCGACGGTGCTGGTAAAACTACGATTTTGTACAAGCTCAAGCTTGGAGAAATCGTCACCACGACCCCTACCATCGGTGAGCACTGTTTCTTTGATTTTCAACTATAGATGAAATTATTCGCTTTTAGTAACATATTATATGTGGAAAGGATGTGTATTTTGGCGTTCGTATGATGGCTGAGTGGTGTTGGTATCCGCTATACGTCTAAAGATGTAGTGTGTACAGCTTTTGGGTCTATGATTATTCAAGTTTGATCTGGGTGTTGACTATTCTGCTGCAGGATTTAATGTCGAGACAGTTGAATACAAGAATATTAGCTTCACAGTGTGGGATGTTGGGGGTCAAGACAAGGTATACTCAGTAGCTTGTCCTGTTTGATAATTTCTGCTACATGAGTTGTCATTTGGTGAAGCTTGTGACATCAATCCAAATGTCAGTTTAATGTTCCAGTTTTTCCATTCTCACTTCTTTCATCCATTTAAATAAAAAATGTTTAGTAGAAAATTCACATATTCCTATATTAAAGATTTGTACTAGAAACAGACATGAGTGCAATATACGCATCTAATGCAGTTGTTTTGATACAATTATCAAACTCAATTAACTGGAACTAACTCAGCTATGATGTTCGTTCTTCTCCATCCCATTGGTATTCAGTATTAATGGATTTTAACAAGATCTCTAGATAATTCTAATTTTATAGCTTTTCTATATAAAATTTAGATGATAGTTAAATAGCTATAGGTAGTCGAATGTTTTATCTTGAAAGTATGTTTTTAAAGCTTTTCTCTGATTAAAACTCAGAGATGTTATCTAGTTTACTATTACTTCTTCTTAGTGAATCCCCTATGGTAGAGACCACCTGTTTATCTTACCCTGGATATTATTTATTGGGACATTATTTCTGTGTTTACTTCCTCTGATATGACACTATAGAATGACTGATTTTTCTCTTTTTGCCTCTTTCTTATCTTCCCAAATACAGATTCGCCCTCTTTGGAGGCATTACTTCCAGAACACCCAGGGTCTTATCTTTGTTGTGGACAGCAATGACAGGGATCGAATTGTTGAGGCTAGGGATGAGTTGCACAGAATGTTGAATGAGGTGCTAAAATGTTATACGCCTCCTCTTTATCTTATATATCTGTCCTTCATGTTTTGTTCTTTTGGTTGTTGGGTACAAATCTCACGTGGAATAGCCGATGAATTGTTCTCAATTGTTTTATGTAGACTTGACATTCATTACTATTAGTTCCACATGGGGATTGAAAGTGGTTTTATTTAGTAACCTTTGGTTATATTATTGCATTACACTCCTTTTAATTGATATTTTGGTTGCTCAGGACTTTTACTCATTTGATTGCCATCTTGTATATATGGATTTTCACAATCGTAGTTCCCCTTGCCAACACCCTTCCAGAAAAGGCAAAAAACCCAAAAAGAAATGAGGGGAACTTATATCTTTGTGACACTACAAATTTGACTGTAGTATTTTCTATAAGGTTGCATTTCACTGCTGATCCAAAATTGTTTCACCTTATGGCAAAGTATGAAGATCGTATCAGTCTATGTTTTCTTGACTATATTGGAGGTCAACAGCTGCCCAATATTTTGCACTCTGAAGTTTGGAAATTAGGCTACCACAGATGTATAGAACATTCTATGATTGGATTTAATAGTTGAACAATTTGTCTGCAGGATGAACTTAGAGATGCTGTCTTGCTGGTCTTTGCTAACAAACAAGATCTTCCTAATGCAATGAATGCCGCTGAAATAACTGACAAGCTTGGCCTGCACTCACTTCGCCAGCGCCACTGGTATCTGAAAACTTTTCATCGTAGTTTGGTTCAATTTACTTTTTACTTATTGCAATGCTCATTTAGATGATGAAATGTTCCTGGACCGAATTTGAGTAAGTGTGTTTGAATGGAAACCGTAACATGTCCTACGGTTGATATCAGGTATATCCAGAGCACGTGTGCAACTTCAGGGGAGGGCCTTTACGAAGGGCTGGACTGGCTTTCCAACAACATTGCAACCAAGGTTAGTAGATGGGTATCTGTTAAATGAAAGATTATAGCAACTTACACAAATGCATCAAATGTTGATGCAAAAATTGGTACCAAATGAATATTAGACGAACTTCCAGAAAAATGGTATTTCAGCTTTATGATCCGGGGAACTTATTTTTGCAGGCCTGAAAAAGCCAGACTATTTTGGTTGCTTGCGGGGCTTTTGAGAGTGCCAATTCTGGAGAGTCTAGATGCCCTTTTGTTCAGTTACTGTGTCGTAACAGAATGTTTAATTAGGTTTTTACGTATTTGCAATATGGGTTTGTGCAAATCTGCTTTGCTTAGAAGAACTTTTGTCTTAATGACGCAAAAGTCTTGTTCGGAATAGGTTTTGTATTGATTATAAATTTGTCTTGGCATGCTGTCTCTCCACTGGCTAGAAAGGCCGTTCTAACCTTCGATTTTGATGTGCATATGCACCCTTGAATTTCAGGGATCTGTTCCTTTTAATTTGTTCTTATCCTATGCATAAACTTGGCATACGACAGTTTTTCACAATTGATTGGGCTCGAATTGAAGTTAACTTATTAGATTTGGTGTGACTGAGTTTCAAGCTAGGTTTGGGCTTGAATGGCCCGTCAATTGATGTCCAAGTTTTTGACCTGCTCACTCGATCAAAATGATGCTTTGGGAGGTCTGCTCGAATTTGGATCTGTGCTTGGTTTTGAGAATAAGTGTATTATCACTGGCAGTACTTTCACCCGTAGACCTGTAAGAAGGACATCATACTCAGTCTGAAGTTTCGCATTAAAACAAGGTTTGAAAAAGTTTGATAGTATATAATCTTATCCTTACATAATAGAGGTTGTTTTTGATAAATTTACATGTAAATGAGATAATATAAAAGTGATACAGGTTATAGAGAAATTAGGTCAAGGCTGATAATAATACGGTATTATTATTATCGGTTTTTACCTATTCTCTCTATAACTATATATATATAGATAAAATAATACTAAGAAGATAAATAACACTAATAATAACAATGTGATAATCTAAGGGATCTTCAATCTTTTAGAAACACACACGTTCTCATGACAACGGAAAAGCTCACCCAGAAAATACTGAAGTGGTTGGTGAGAAACTCGCTGGGCTAGGTTAGGTAAGGAGAGATTCTGCTGGGTTAGGTAAGGAGAGATTCTGCTGGTAGAAAGACATATCAAGAGATACGTCCAAAAATAACAAAACTAAATAGTTAATAAAAGTGAAATTGATAATCATTATATTTTGATTCGATAATAGTTATTATAAACCGTCACGTATTTGTGAATTATATGTTTTAAATATGCAATTTAATAATTTAAAATCAAATGATATAAACTTGCTCTTGAATGAAGTATGATCTTTTTTTTAATATGATTTCGTAAGTTTTGATTTAAAAGAAAATTCATATATTCACAGGATCTTTTTTTATTATATAAAATAACAATTTTTTAATTTGAGATTAATTTAATCTAAATATTATCTATTAACTTAAACAAAATATCTATTCCCCAAAATCCTTATCCGATCACATCCTGAGAAATTATCCAAACCCAAAAAACCATATCCACTAATAATATATTTATGTAATAAGAGACAAAGAGAGACGCATCATTGCTTAAAAAAAAAGAGGCTTATCCTGAATTCAGTTGCACGAGGAGGTGTTGTTACTCTGGCTCGCACCAATCATATCATATCCATTCAGTTTCCAAACCCCAATCGCGACTCCTTCACCAATACGCATCACATATCCCAATAATAAAATAGCATTTTTAAATTCTTATTTTTTTCATAACAAATTATGTGATCTCATGATGATAATCTCAATCTACTATTATATTATTTACAATTTTTTTTAACCGAAGGGCTCATGTATTTTGGATATGGATAAATTTTCGGGTTGACACAATAATTTGTAAATTATAGGTATGTATCAGATAAATCTTTATATTGATGTAGTAATTTGTAAATTATGCTAATCGAGTATTTTACACTAGATAAATTTTGTACGACAGGTTCAATAAAAAAAGCGTAAATAAAGGAGTTGAGCATAATAACTTTTGATTTCATACCCTTCTATTGGACCAACTCGGGTACCTTTAAGAACTATTTACAAAATATTGGAAGTTGAGTTTGAAAATTTGAGATCTAAAGTAAAATTTTGTAAGTCATAAATTACTAGATATAACTAACAGATAATCATGTTAGAATCTTATTAAAAACTTAGGAATCATTTATGTTAATAATATTATTTAATTATTTAATTATATTTATTAAACTTCTATTTATTTTACTGGAAAATATATTTCTCTTGTAATAAAGAACGAAGAATAAATAAATTTATTGCTACGTAATTAATTTAAAATTATAAAATTTAAAATAAAAATAATATAATAATAACATATTTTAAAAAAGAGGCAACATTAATCAACGGTTAGTATTGGCCTTGCTTGATAAATTACTAATTAATTATTTGTTGGTAGATATTTAGTTTTTTTTGACCATGTCAAATTGCTAATAATCATATTTGGTGACAGATTAAACTCATTATGTTGTTTTGAAAACACTCTTATTATGAGCGTTGTGCTTAAAAGTTATTACACAATACTCAAATTTTCATCGTTTGATGTTGTTTTCCATTCACTAAATACTATTACTCTAAATTTTAACTTAATTCTTACTATAATATTCAAATAAATACTAAAATATAATATTTATATATTTATAATTTGTTTAAAATTATATCATCATAAGTTATTTTATACATAAAAAATTAATTCTAAACATTTTTAAGTAAATAATTAATATTATCGTTAGTCAAATTGGTCAATATAATCCGTTGTGATATATGATCGACCAACTGATAATGCATCCATTATGTTTAACCCTTTAGGAGATAATCGAGTTGGTAAAATAAATAAATATAGAATCAAAAGGTCTTGTGTCTGATTCTTCCTATTTACACTCTCTTGATCGAATCTGTATACAGGACTTATCTAATGCAGAGTGTTATAATTCTTTCGTTTTTAAAAAAATCTTTTTTATAGAGTTATTTGCTTGATAGGTTATTTTAGACTTAGGGGAACAGTAATCTTATTAAGGATATTATTGCCAAACGACAGTATAACCTCGTGAATTTAAAGGATTGAAAAATAGAATGGTTTGAAAAGAAGCTCATCAGGTTCTTTGTTCCTCATCTTTCTGGGGACAAAATCATCCCCAGAACAGAGCAAAAAACATTAACTTTCAGAGAGATAGAGAGATGGGAAGAGCGTTTGTGTATGTGGTTCTTGGTGGGGGAGTAGCAGCTGGTTATGCAGCTCTTGAATTCACGAAGAAAGGGGTCTCTCCTGGTGAACTCTGTATCATCTCTGACGAACCTGTGAGAAAATTATCAAGTTTTCTCCTTTTTATTGAATTTTCTCTTCCAGTTATGTTTGTTAAACTTGTTTCTAAAATGGGTATCTGGTGTTAAGCTTTGAAGGATTGATATTGCTTCCTTTTATGGTAGCCACATAATTCAAAATTCGGTTTTGTTGGTTCGTCTATCCAAAATTGATGTTTTTTTTCCTCTTTGTATTAGATGAACAACAAGTGCTTTACATGCAAAAACATGTAGAATACTAATGTCTTGCAATGTGAATCAAGTTGAGCAATTCGGAATCAATTCCTGTCGTTCTTGTATCATACACCAGTGCCCAAATTTATACTTTACATTTTATCTGTGCTTTGCTTTACAACAGATTTCGGTTATCGGTTGCTTGCAACAATACTTTTCTGGTTTTCCTTTTCCCTTTATGAAGCAATAAGTATCGTTGACTTCATCTGTTTACTGTGTTTTGGGGAAATAAATCTTTGGGATTTTGAAGGATTGATTTTGTTAGATTCATAGCTTCTTGCTATGCTTTTGGAGGTACAAAATGAATTTGGTTGATTCTGTAGTTCTGAATTATGAGGTGGTTTATGTATACAGGGTGAAGTTGAATCTGCACCAAAGTATCCTACCTTATACTAGCATTGACAAATCTTTTAAACTAGGGCTAGAGTTGGAGGTGGATGTTGTTAATTTGAAATGGAATGCAATTTTTATGATGCATATGTGTCCCACTTAAAGTGCTCATCTCTTGCATTTTTTGGTACTCTATCAACCGGTCTGAAGTGTGTTTATATCTGCAAAAGAAAATAATGAAACTTTCAGTAAGCATGTGAACTTACCTTATCTATTGGTTTTCCTGCAGTTTGCACCTTATGAGAGACCTGCATTGAGCAAAGGCTATTTACTTCCGGAAGGTAAAGGTTCTCATACTTAAAGTTAATGAAATGCTTCTTTCATAAAGTGAATTGCTCTCTGATATTTGGTTTCAATAACGGTTGGCAAAAACATAATATCTGATATGTGTAACCAATAATGCTAACTTGAGTAAGTTGCAGTCATACTTGTGCTTTAGGTGGCACCTGAATATAGTTTCTTTTTCTATGAGATAAGGTAGTCAATTTCATCCTAAGATTGGAAAACAAAACTTTGAAGAATTCATTGGTTAATTTATTATCTTCCTTTTATTTAGAACTAATATCTATACCTGAAAGCTAAAACTTGTGGCTTCATGCAGCTCCAGCTCGACTTCCAGCTTTTCACACTTGTGTAGGTGCGAATGAGGAAAGGTTGACTCCAAAATGGTACAAGGAACACGGTAAATATGTTTTGGTCATAGTTTTCCTTATTTGAATTTTGATGTTTGCTTCTTTCACTACCAAAAAGACGTTCCAAATTATCTATTTGACTGTATTATTTTAATTGTAACAGGTATTGAATTGGTTCTTGGCACTCGAGTTAAGTCTGCTGATGTTAAACGTAAGACACTTCTAACTGCAACTGGGGAGACCATAAGTTACAAGATCCTCATCCTTGCGACTGGTGCTCGGGTATTAAACTGATCTTGCGATTCTTTTCTCCTATTTCTACCTTTGGTAGTTGGCTGATAGTTGTGCACTCTATTCAAGAGTAGGATTTGATTTTTGTTCCGGTAGCAATTTTAGCTTCAGCCTTGTTATATGTAGAAATAAATATCAGATTGATAAGTTGACGACATTTTTAGCCCATATTTTAACTTGGGCTATGACTCTCAAAATTTTCTTTTCTTCGCCAATTAATCAAAAGACATCCCTGTGGTTGTGGGAATGGAAAAGCATCCACTCCAAGTTTGTTTTCCTCTAATTTCCGTTTTCTGAAATCCAGGCTTTGAAACTTGAAGAATTTGGAGTAAGTGGGTCAGATGCAGAAAATGTTTGTTATTTAAGAGACTTGGCTGATGCAAACAGACTCGTTAATGTGATGCAATCTTGTGCTGGTGGGAACGCCGTTGTCATTGGTGGTGGATACATAGGAATGGAGTGCGCTGCATCTTTGGTGATCAATAAAATAAATGTGACTATGGTTTTTCCTGAAGCACATTGCAGTGAGTAATCCAAGTCTGATTATCATATCCACAAAGCTAACTTTTTCCTGAGAAGCTTTAACTGACAGATGTTAATTATGTGATGTGGCGTAATCAAATTGGTGAATTACTTAATGAAAGTAATTGCTTTGCTAGAAGATTTATTTGGCAAGCCTTTTGTTGCTGCCAAATCTTCCAACATAATACTATTTTCTTGTTAAGTATTTACTTAAATGTGTATTAATCTCATACATTTTTACATATTACCTCATTGCAGTGGCTCGCTTATTTACTCCCAAGATTGCTACTTATTATGAGAACTATTACGTATCCAAAGGAGTGAAATTTATAAAAGGAACCGTGTTATCATCATTTGATTTCGACTCCAGTGGAAAGGTAATCCTTTTCTTAGAGGAAATCCTCTCTTTAAATAAATCCTCTGTGAATTCAGATCGTGATAAGAACTTAAAATTTCAGGGAAGATAATTGAAGAAGAAAAGGAAGACAAGATTGATGAAACTAAATGATTTGATGTAGGAACTTGAACTTACTAAAAAATGGGATGGCTAGGGTCGTAATTACTCGGTCTCCTAAATGTTGATATTGTGACAATTTGTGTAATATTTAGTTTTCTAAGGGATGAAAGATGACCACAATTACATGTTCTATAGTCAGTCAATGCAGTCTGATGACCTTGTTTCTACAGTACAGGTTACAGCTGTTAATCTAAGAGATGGAAGTCGGTTGCCTGCGGATATAGTTGTGGTGGGAATTGGGATTCGTCCGAACACTGGCCTTTTTGAAGGCCAACTAACTTTGGAAAAAGGTGGGATCAAAGTAAATGGGCAAATGCAGACAACCAACAACTCGGTCTATGCAGTTGGAGATGTTGCAGCATTTCCAGTTAAATTGTTTGAGGAAACTCGTAGACTTGAGCATGTCGATTCTGCCCGGAAATCAGCCAGGCATGCCGTTGCTGCAATATTGAGTCCAGATAAAGCAGATGACTTTGACTACCTGCCATTTTTCTATTCCAGAGTCTTCACACTGTCTTGGCAGTTTTACGGGGACAACACAGGGGAAGCAGTCCATTTTGGGGATTACTCGGGAAATACAATCGGGGCATACTGGATAAACAAAGGTCAGCTTGTAGGATCTTTCCTTGAAGGAGGGACCAAAGAAGAGTATGAAGCTATAGCCAAAGCCACAAGGCTTAAACCAGCAGTGGAAGACTTGGCAGAGCTAGAAAGACAGGGTTTGGAGTTTGCACTGACAATCAGTAAGAAGCCACCCATATTACCACCTGCAGATCAAACTGCTACTACCCTTGTTCTGGATAAACCACTGTATGCTTGGCATGCAACGGCTGGCGTCGTTGTGGCCGCTTCGGTGGCTGCATTCGCTTACTGGTACGGGAGGAGACGTCGAAGGTGGTGAAGAGTTGTCTACTCCATGCTTTTCTGTAATTGGTTGATGTAATACCATGTTGTACCATTGACAGGAGTTTAGGAGATTCAGAATAGCTAATGTTACATACGTTATCCTCATTGGGGGCATCTACATACTAAAAAATTGTTGTTCAGTATAGTAATTAATGAAATATCTTAATCTTACAGGAAGTTGTTTCATTAGTATATTCATTAGCTGAATCATGCCCAAAACAAAGAAGAAAAGTAAATGGACACCCAAAATTGTTCAAACATTAGGATTTATAATGTGTTTAAGGAATAATAATCTAATTTTGCAATTTAAATTATAAGATTGTTTTTGTTGCTGTGACGTATTTATTGAATGTCAGGTGAGTGTTTATTTATTAATCACACTAACAAAAATAATATTTTGATTTAAATTGGAAAAATTAATTTATTAAGATTAGTTAGTTTTAACTTTTGTTTACGAGGCAGTAGCATAGGAGGGCATTTGGTCTAGTGGTATGATTCTCGCTTTGGGTGCGAGAGGTCCCGAGTTCGATTCTCGGAATGCCCCGAATTATTTTTTTTCCTCTTTGCCCCTTTCCATACGACACATTAATACTGTAAATACTCTCAGCCCCAAAGGGCATTTTTGTCAATGCAACGTTTCTTATCCTTTGCTCCTTTATATGTCCACCAGTAGCTTTCCTTCTTCTGCTTCTTCAGTTCTGCTTCCTCTTCTTCCAACAAATCAAAGCGAAAATGGCGATAACAGCGTCATCAGGAGCAGCAACTTTCTCTTCAAAACCACCACTTCCTTACTCTGCACCCTCCCTCGCCAAATCCTCTCCTCTCCTCCTCAACTTCCCTCCCAATTCTAACTTCCTCTCCCTCTCTCACCACCACCGTCGCCGTCTCCGCCCAATCTCCGCCGTCTCCGCACCGGAGAAGATCGAGAAGCTCGGCGCAGACATCTCCTCCCTCACTCTCGAGGAAGCCCGCCAGCTGGTCGATTACCTCCAGGACAAACTCGGCGTCTCCGCTGCCGCCTTCGCCCCCGCCGCCGTTGCTGTCGGTCCTGGCTCCGGAGCTGCCGCCGAGGCTCCCGTTGTGGAGGAGAAGACCGAGTTCGACGTCGTTATCGAGGAAGTGCCGACTAATGCGAGGATTGCGGTGATTAAGGCCGTTAGGGGGTTGACGAGCTTGGCTTTGAAGGAGGCTAAGGACCTTATTGAAGGTTTACCTAAGAAATTTAAAGAAGGAGTATCTCAAGATGAGGCCGAGGATGCCAAGAAACAACTTGAAGCTGCTGGTGCTAAGGTTTCCATTGCTTAGAATTCAAGTGGTGATTTTATTTTCCTTTTGAGGTTACGATTTAGATTAATTCCTACTGTTTCTTTAGTAGATCGATACAGCGAACTGTAATGCTTCAATGTCTGTGTAGCTGAATTTCAAAGACCCAAAAAAGAGTTGTATAACGAATTTCCCATTTCAAGTTCTGATCTTTTCTCATGCTCAATGCTTGCAACTTACATGTCTGTTAAATTTCCTTCCATATAAATTACTGGAGGTACTCTTCACTTACAAGACATGTTTACAAGGTTAGACCTTTCCTATCTTAGGAAAAAAAAACCTGGGAACTGACATCATTTTCTGTTCTTTGGTCTCTTGTCTCCACCAAATATAGGAGGCTCCAATGGTTTCTACTACCTGTGTCTAAGGTTATATCGTAATCACGGACGATTGTGAACGATACCGATGCAATTATGAAAATGTGGTTCCAATGTGACAGATCGCGATAACAGTCTGGATCGCAATTGCAATATTGCGGCTTCGTGAGAATACCTTGCCAAGCCTCTCAATTGTACACTTATCTTGCTGGTGCATTCTTCAGGTCATTAGTTCATAAGAAGATTAATTCCATGCCTCATTCTAGAAGAAGCTTGTTGCTCTTTAGTTCTGTTGTTTTCCATAAACCTTGGATCATGCACTTGCAACTCAGGCCATTTGGGACAAATCCCACTTTCAGCATTCTATCTTCCAATGCCATTAATTCAGTCATATCACCATCCTCAGAAAACTTTCTGACGAGTGTATTGTAACTCTCAATATCAAGTATCTGATGTCTGGGGTTATATTGCAATCACGGACGATTGTGAACGACACCGATGAAATTATGAAAATGTGATTCCAATGTGACAAATCGACATAACAGTCCAGATTGCAATTGCAATATTGCGACTTTGTGAGAGTATTGGGAGAATTGAGGTCTTCTCTACCTTGCCAGGCCCTCTCAATTGTACACCATTTATGTTGCCGATGCATTCTTTAGGTCATCAGTTCATAAGAAGCTTAATTCCATGCCTCACTCTATAAGAAGCTTGTTGCTCTTTAGTTCTATTGTTTTCCGTAAACCTTGGATCATGTACTTGCAACTCAGGCTATTTGGGACAAATCCCACTTTCAGCATTCTATTTTGCAATGCCATTAATTCAGTCATATCACCATCCTCAGAAAACTGTCTGACGAGTGTATTGTAACTCTCAATATCAAGTATCTGAAATTCCTTGGCAAATAATTCTAGTAATGATTCTGCTTTACCAACGTCCCCTTCCTTGCAGTAGCCTTGCACTAATGCCCTGCAGATTTCTGTGTCTGGTTGCACACTGTTTCGAACCATTTCTTCAAGTAAAGCTTCAGCTTCATCGCTACGATTTATTCTGCACAAGCAGCTTACTAGAGCCCTGTATGCGGCAATGTTAGGTTTCAAACTTCTATGAACCATCTCAGCTTTGAAGAGTAACGCATCTGTTCCAGAATCAATTCTGCATAAAGAAATGACGAGTTCACTATAGATTTCCTCGTCAGGAACATAACCAAGCTTAGAGATTCTTTCCACAAGACTCTTTGCTGCAAATGGCCTGTCATCTTTACAAAGGGATGCTATCAGATAATCATAACCTTCTCGAGAGATTGGAACACGGAACTTCTCAAGTTCCGAAACCAAATTCAAAGCTGAAAGTAGCTTACCCTCTTTCCCATATCCTTCCAGGAGAACCTGACAAGTAAAATTATCAGGGAAAATCTTACTTGCTATCATTTCATGTAACAATGATCTTGATTCTTGCATCTTTCCTTCCTTGCAGTAACCAGAGATGAGGGTATTATAAGTCACAATGTCAGGATGCAGGCCTCTGTGAACCATCCTGTGGAATAGTTGATGAGCCTCTCTCATCTTCCCTTCTCTACACAGGCCATTTATTAGTGCAGTATATGAAACCAAATCTGGCAAAACATTCCTTCTGTACATGATCCTATACAAATAAAATGCATCTTCCAATCTTCCTTTTCTACAGTAAGTAGTAATCAGAGTATTATATGTCACAATATCTGGCTCAAAACCTTCTTTTTCCATTCTTTCCACAAACTCATTCACCTTATCAACATCCCCACTACTGCAGAAAATATTAGTCAGAATATTGAAGGTATACGTATTTGGATGAACCCCAATCGTCACCATCTCATCATATACTCTCCAACATTGATCAAAGGAATTCAGTTTCAACAACCCATTCAGAAGAGAATTGCATGCAACCACACTAGGAACATAACCAAACTCCACAATCTTCACAAATGTTCTGAAACCCTGTTCAGTTATACCCACTTTCACATAAGCCTTAATTAACATGTCGAAAACAACAGGGTCCCAGTTACAATCTTCACAACAAGAAACCAGAGTTCGAAGCACATCCTCTTGAGGGGAGCAATCTTTAACCAACTGAACCAATTCAATCAATAATTTCATAGCCTGTGTGAACTCCTTAAACCAAGCCAGTATGTGAATGATAAGACCATAATTATAGGAGCTGGGTCTTAAACCCAGATCGTCTTTGACCCAATTAAAGAACGTAATTGCCGAAATTGAATCAGCCTGGCATCTCAACAAAACCCTCGATATCCCATTTGTATCCAGATGAGAAAGGATCCCTTTTAAGTCGGTCTGGAGAATGGCCAAATTGGTACGATCTCGTTTGAGAGATGAGTAAATAAGATTCACCACGTTATTGGGGTTCTGGGTTTCTGGTAGGAAATGATAAAGAGGGCTTGAGAGAGACGTAGAATCTGAACCAACTATAGTTTGAAGATATGATGATGACGACGACGAAGAGGAAGAAAGCGACGATTTTGGCACAAATTTCTGATAGTATGGTCCATTGGTTTCAAGCAGTATTAATTTTCTGGGGATTCTAGTTAGAACTCTACTCATCAGTTGACCATACAAGGAATGAAACACAGATAGAATGAGGAATCGGGAGGGGAAGAGCAAGAATAAGCGCTTTAGTTGAAGATAATCTCGTTAGGGTTTAAGACAGGATTCTGTACTTGGATTGCATCTCTGGGGAATTTTTTCTTGGCTAACGCTCGCTCTTGCTTAGAGTATGGGTTATCGTCAGATGGAACTAGAAATGGATTCTTCAGTAGTGTTAAATATCTTGTTTCTCTCGGCTAACCGATTAAGGGCTCCCAATATCTGGACCAAGCCGCTAAAGGGATGGGTCAAAGTTAATGTTGACAGGTCACTAATCGGTCCATCTCCCTGGCTACAGCAGGAGGCCTCATCCACAACAGCACAGGGCATTGGCTTGCTGATTTTGCCCAGAACTTTCGTTGGTGCACTCCGAAGATTGTCGAGCTCTAGGGTATTTATACCGGCTTCTCCCTCGCCTGGCGTCTGAGCTTCGACCACATTGAGTTGGAGGTCGATTCGACTGCGGTGCGTCAGCTCTTTTCTTTCTCGGATGCCTTTACACAGGCGGTACGCCCAATTGTTGCGAGTATTCATGATCTATTCCACCGTAATTGGACTGTTGTTCATTGGCATGTTTACCGAGAGGGCAACAGAAGTGCTGACTGACTTGCCACTCAGGCTGTAAATTTTGTCGTATGTGTAACCTATTTTGATACCACACCTATAGCCTGTGTTTGGTTACTATCCCCGTGAGTGAGGACAGTAGACAGGACCAAAAAATCCTGTTCCTGTGAGCGTTTGATTATTGTTTCCGAATTTTTGTCCACCTTCTCCGGTAGACAGAGACAAGATTTATTGTCCCTCCCAAAAAGGAAGGACAGGGACACGTTGTCCCTATCTCCCCACATTATAAGCAACGTTCCACTCATATGTTTTTAAATGATTTTGGTTTCTTTTGTTTTATTTGAGTTTTTAAAATTTACCAAAACCACAATATTAATTAAAT
>JAOTIZ010000001.1:23888240-23906866 GCA_027123425.1 Erythroxylum panamense | reverse complement strand
ATTATTTTGATGGGCTAATATTATTCGATATTTCATAATAGTTTATAATTATTATTATTTGTTAACTTTTCACCTAATACAAATAGTTCGTAATAAAACTATCAATTAATTACATATTTTAATCACATTAAAGACCAGGGGTCTTTTTGTCTTTGTCACCATTTTTCGTTCTGTTCACTGCAACCAAACGCATTCTGTTATTGAGACAGAGACAGAATTTTTGTTCTGTCCATCACAACCAAACACCTCACTGTCTTCAGTTTCTGTTCCGTTCCGTCCTGTTCTGTTCTATCTCCAGATACCGAAGACAGCAACCAAACGCAGTGATAGGGTGCCACCGTCTCCTCCTTGAGGACATGTCGGGAATTAATTTTCCCAAACTTATTTTATAATCTGTCACGGCAGTTTCCCTTAAAAAAAGAATTATTTACTTGAAATTGAACTATTATATATTGACATATTTATCGAGAGAATAATAGATGTGGAGATAGTTTCACGAATTTCGAAGAATATTTTGATTTAAGAATCTCTATTTTTGATAACACATCCATTAGATGTCACTCTATCCTTTTAGCAAATATGTCCAGAGTTTGCTCCCTAAAATTGTCATGTAATGTGCATCGTGGATATTTCCTTTTAATAAAAAAAACAAAAATATGTAGAAGTCATCTTCGTTATAACTTTAAGTACTTGAAATAAGCAAATTAATTGAAATAATATCTGAAATAATGTGTTTATAATTGATTTTTTTACTGCATAGAGTATAAAAAGAAAGTATAGTTTATTTATCTGAAGAAAATTTAACTTAATTATAAATTTTTTATTTTAATTTGTAATTAATTTACAAAATTATCTTAATTTTTCGAGTCTTATTAAAATAATATCATTTTATTAAAATTTCGTCACAAATTTAAATCTGACTCAAAATCTAATTATCCGATATGAAATCCAATTAATTCAAGTCACAGACTTCTCATCTTTAGTTGAGAATAGGAAAGTTCAGACAGCAACAGAATTTCTGCCAGTGAGAGTTAAATTGGAAAAAAAGATGTAGATGTACAAATACTCCAGAAGAAAATTTACAGGTGTGGTTAGGTCTGGTCTCAGCCATTTCAGGCCAAAAAATCAAAAGCTGGTATGGTTGCTTTGATGCTCTAGTATCAGGTAAGTTGGTGTCTAACGAGCTTCAACCGACTGCCATGTCTGCAAGTCTAAGTTGCTTCTCCAGAGGCAAGTGCTCTTTCAAAGTTACACAAGTTTGATGCATGACTTGCAATAGAAATGCAGCCATTTCACGTTCTGTTTCGTCAATAGGCTGTGTACTGAGTGTATCATCAGGTAATCCTGTGCTTGAAACCCAGGAGTAAATTCGTTCGGTCGATGCCCAGAGATTAGAAACTATGGATTCTGCAACATGCTCCCAGTTCGGATCGCTCAGGAGAGAGGTAAGCGTAACTGGGAGATCGCTCAACACAGTGAGTTGATCCAGAGTTAGGAGAGGCATGTATTTGCAGCAGCTACCAGATAGCAGACCAACAAACTGTAGTGCCTGTAGCAGAAGAGCAGAAACTCATTAGAAAGCATCAGACTGGGTGGCAAATGTTATACAATGGCACGTATCGTCTTATCCAGACAACCGAAAGTGAACAGAACATAGCAGTATTCTACTTGCATAGAAATAAGTTGCTTCTTATAGTGCTTCCTTCTTTGATGAGGAGTTTTAGAAAATCTAGCAGAAATTCTAGTAGGAAATAAGTAACGGCATGGTTAGATCGCATTATGTTACTATACAAATTCAGAAGCAATTGTCATGCAGTTTTGGTAGGAGATAGACGTGTATATACCGTGGAAGGATAACTTGAGACACAGCTAATTTCTACTGCATCAACAAGCCACTGACTTTTGACACTTCCCTCTGCAAATTGCAGAGCTGCTACGACTTCAACAAGCAGATTCCAAATGCCTGAAACCATGAAAACATATGCATGAAACAAGGTATAGCTCAAAGATTGAGGCAATGAACTAATTTATTTGTTTATTAACATCATTAACACTTTTATGTTTGCTGATTTGTTCATAGTAGTCAAGTTCACCACAAGGAGCAACCTACCTCGTGATTTGGAGTTCAGTAGCCAGGCTTTTAATATTCCAAGCTTCATCAATGGGATGGAACCCATTCTCACAAGTTTGGCCATTGTTAGAAGCTTCTTAAGGACCTCAGTAGTCAGGTCATCTCCTTGTGTTAGATCCAGCAGGGAAACCTGACGGGGAGGATTCATTGAGGAAAGAAGTATAAACTGTAAATCACTGAAACTTAAATTCAACTCAATTCAGCTCTCTTAATCCCAACCTGTTGGAGGTATTTCAACAATTATTGAGTGGATGAGACTTGAAAGATATGAGGAATAAATTTCAATTACTTCAATCATTTCACCGGATTTAAGTTGATAATTATGCAAACTCAAAATGTATGAAGGGTACCACAAAGAATATACGAAGAACAAGGTAGAACGGAAAGTATGTTTACCTGGAGGAAATCCAATAACCACTCGTCCTTAGCCTTTGCTAGGCATTTAACTACCTCTGACCACTCTTCTCCACAGGTGGGAAGATCTGCTTCAATGGTAACAGTGGATTCTGAAACGGGCAACAACTGAAACAACACTTGTATGCACTTATCAACACTTGACATAGAATCTAAACAATTAAGAGAAGGATCATCTAGACAATGGTAAAGACCCTTCCAGCATGACATTCTCAATGAGCTCCTCTCGTCAGGGTTATATACTTGGAACGAATTATTTGAAGTAAAGAAATTGGCAATATCACAGAACAACTTCTCTAGCCGAGAACCTGAGAATATTTTTATTAGGCCAGCAAGATGGAGAAGTAAAAAAGACTGCATATTTATGCCTAATGTGCTGAATCTTGGGAGGTCAGTAAGCTCATCCAGAAAAGTTAGGAGCGGCTCAAGCTGGTCTGCGTGAGCCATTGAGAATTTCAGACACTCCTGCCTAAGGGTTCTCTGCTTAAGAACTGAATTGGGTCGCAAAAACTCAGAAACTTGAGCCTCATATCTCATGCAGCGTCTAACAACCGATCCCCAATCTAAAATGGGCAGTCTGGGAGCTTGTGAGAGGCAACTTAGGACAGTTATTATTGTTCCAACGTCCAAATTTTGATCTTCCTGGAAAATCAGAAAGCAAAGTATTTCAAAAGATTTATCACCTCAAATTTATGGGAAATACAACAGTTCTTTTTATCTGTGAATAAAAAGGATAATTTTAACACACAGGCATCATTTAACTTAAAGAGCTGAGAAGGCCACAAGTTAGTAGCATTTTTCGACATAGCAGCCAGAGCACATCTACAAGTTAACAGCTAAAATATCAAAGTATATGGCCTCTGTAATAGTTGGTTACAGTCAGATAAAGCTTCATCTGTTTCAAGGACGATGTTATTTTGTGACCATGTTTTCAATTTTAGGTGAAAGGTAGATAATCAGTCACTGTGCAGGGCAGATCCAACATATTATAAGTTATCATAATCTGCTGGAACAAAACAAAGATAAGCATCATAACATAATCTCTAAGCCATACCCCAGTATAGTTACGATGCATTAGCCAGACAGAGAGTTTCATGACTAAACTGTCCACTGAAAAACTGTGAGAAACTGTTTTTGGATCAGCAACATCAGTCTGAGCACTACTTTCAGTAATGCCGAGTTTCTTGGACCATAAATGATTTCGAAGGAATGAAAGAACCCAAGATGCATTTTGTTGCATTTGGAGGTCATCAGAATTCTGTGCAACGAGAAACATCTCTTGTATCAACGTCGTCAAATGTGGTTCAATAACATGGCTCGAAAGCAAAGGACCTATCATATAAGTTGATTCCTGCCAAGCATATGGAAATCCTGTTACATATGTAAGTCCATAGTGCCTATCATGCTTAACTAGAAAGACAAAAGAAGATATTAACCAACCATTTTTTTAGGACCAGTATTTGCTGAGGAAGAAAAAAGATGGCCATCAACCAAAATCCCTGCACCAGCTCCCATAGCATTAACTACTCCAAGCATCCCACCCAGTTGCACAAGATTGGGATGTGGATTAGAATAGCTTTTTCTGAACAAGTCTAGGAAATTTTTTATTTGTTCAAATTCAACGCAGTGGACACCTTCATTTAAAATGCATGCAATAAGATTTCCTGCTCCAACAGATGACGCCAATAACAAACTCTGGTGGAAAGAACCAGACATTTTCACAGATGTCAACTCAGATATGAGCTCACTGTAACCGTTCATCAATTCGCCCAGTTCATTATCACTAATCATTTCCACCCTCTGGAAGAAAGCAACAATACTTGGAAGTACAAGACACGACCCGACAGACAAAAATTTATCTGATCCTTTACTAGGAAAGTTCGTGTTTAAATGTGGGATCCATGATATTATCAAGTCTTTTATCTTACTCATGGCCTCATGTGCCCCAGCTCTGTATAGGGCACTAACAGAACTTCCCACCCCAAAGACAAGACCAGAAACACCCCAGATATCTTCCTCCAGATCACACTTCTCAAACAAACGTTCAGAACCTATCTCAATCTTGGTTTCATCACTGGCTTTAGGGAAATATTCAAGCAGAGCCTCTAGAGTATGATGTGAAGCTTGACAAAAAGGACTTATCATTAGAACTAATGTCCGGACTATCTTTCCTAGCATGTCAACTTCCTGAATCGTCAACTTTTCTTTCTCCAAATGAGTGTCATCAGAAGTTTGAATCCTCCTGGCAAGATCATGGCATGAAAAGCCTAGGCCAACAGCACATGCTCCTTTCACAAGAATGCTTCTGCTACAACCCAAAACCTGCGGGCACATGCTCTCAATCAGTGCACACATCAATATATATATATATAACCCAGGGAAAGAAAATAAGAACACCATCATTCCTCAGAGCTTTCTGAACACGAACTGAAACCTATAGAAACATCTACAAATAACATATCTTCCTACCTCCATAAGTCCATTAATATTTTGGAATTTCTGCTTATGATCAGTTACATGCAGGCAGCTAGATATTAATCCAAGAGATATTGCAGCTGTCCATTGGCGGAATTCATGTTCATGCTGGAACAAACAATTTAATAGAAATTTCGAAGCAGCGGCTTTGATAGTATGAGCAGATGGAGGCAAGACCTGAAAATAGCCAGCAAAGCATCCAATAAAGATACTTCATTCCTTAAAAGGCACAGAAACTTATACCAATGGTAAAAGAGAGTTAGATGATCGATTAATAGGTTTTCACCCAAGAAGATAGGGTAGAAGGAATCTTGCGCAGCCAGAGTTCGTTTGTCTTAGGCAGTAGAACTTCAGTAGGTACGTATATAGCAAAGAAAATACAGCTCTGATTAGAAAGGATGATTAGATTGCCTAGGTTTAGCAGAACATACTATCCATAACAACATTCACACAAAAATTCACCTTGGTCTCAGACATCTCTCACATTAAAAGGAATCGGTGACCAGATAATTATAGCAAGAAATTTGCATTGTACATATCTCTTACCATGCAGAGTGCACCAATTGCCAGTGCAATATTTTCAGCAGATCTTGGTATAGAATCTTCAGCAAGTTGCAACAAAACCTGCAGGGCATGAAACAGTAACATTGCACCTAAAACCCAAAACTGCCTACGCTGGCAAAGACGACAGAAAAGAAGTGAAGAAAGGGTATTATGAGAGAATGAAAGACAAAATATGCACCTTCAGGATATCATTAGCCACTTTTGACATTTTATCAGATGCTACAGAAGAAACTTTAGCATCAATGGTTGCAATATAACCCTTAATCCATCGACTCATGAACGATTTCCATGATTGTAGAGACAGAAGGGCAATGAAGATGTTTCTAGAAAGTTGAAGAGAAGCAGCTATATCCAACAATGTGTTCTGATAAACAGTATGAACATCTTGCAACACCTGAAATAGGCGATGAAGACTTGAAATATTGGTCAATAATTGAGAATAAAACTTCAATATGTGACTTATCATACCCTGCCTTGGTTGTTCAAATTTTTAGGGTTAAAGGAAAGGCATAATAGAGCTGCACCAGGTAGTTGTCCAGCACTATGTTTTCCACCTGCAGTTATAAATCATAATCACAAGCTACATAGATTGCATGATGGAATTGCAAGAGCTATATATCATGCCGTGGCTAAAGGGAATTCATGTTCTTGTTCTCCTAATTGTCCACTCCAAGTGGTAATACTCCTCTAATAGATGAGTGTGCAGCAAATGAAATGAAAATGAACAAAGGAGTCTACAGAAGTCCTTCAAATATATTCCTCAATTGTGTAAATCAGTACTAAAAGGTTAAACTTGAAACTTTCACTGCCAACTAAAGATGCCACGACCACATGCAGCGAAATATCTGAGTCTTTTTATTGTTCTTTGACAGAAACTAAATGCAAAATAGTAACATTCTTACTGTGCAGCATATGTTATTATACCTGAAGGGAAAAGAACCTGAGGACAGACATCTAGCAGTTTCTCAACCTTGTTTCCAGCAACCTTTTTATCCTTTATGAGTCTTCGCCGATTCCTGAAGAAAATAGAAGTATTTGATATCAGGTGCTGCAAAACTCTATCTCATAAAACAGAAAATCAAATACATTGTTTACATGTGTTCATGGTCTATGATTTTGACTTCAAAGGCTTCCATGGCCTTAAGTACATCAAGATTTGTCTCAGTCAAAAGCAAATCCGTGTTTGCTTTTATGAAATCTGGAATTCCACTTACTAAGTCTGGAACCTTAAGAACAAAACATTAAATATGGATGAAATTAAGACATAATAAAGCATAGTACCTCATCCATTTGCTGTTATAGATGTCAAAGGAATGAAGTTATCAAACCAGAGGAAAAGTTCAAAGGATATGCCTTCAAACTCAGAATATTTACCTCATATTGGGTTAAGGCCTCAAATGCGATAACCCTTGCCTTTGTCCATTGGTCCCCATAATCAACATGTCTGGAGGAAGCAACGACCCACAAAGTTTGTAAAACATTTCTTGAAATTTCTGAATATGCTCCAGCATCCATGGCACCCCATCTCAAAAGAAGGCATAAACTGTACCAATCAGAAGAATTGGTCATCAGCCAGATATAATGATGACACTGAAAACTGTCTAAACATGGCTATAAACTGGCCAGTAATACTGGCAATTTAAAAGTTCAGCCCAGCTCAGCCAACCATCTTCAGCTTTTCCTAAAGCATTGGCAGATATTGAAATATTTGAAGGAAACCATAATTCTAAATATCAACAAATACTACAAAATGCTCACCTTTGGGCCAGAACAGGGTGTGTGGAGTAGTCCAGAACATGTTTTTTGATGACATCCCAAGCAGTGTAAAAATCTAGACAGAAAACAAATTGAGAGTTCTCTAAGGAAAATAGTGTGATTTTAATATACATCACAACTTATTTCAGAACCATGCAAATTAAAAAACAATTGCTTCGAGGTGAACACTGTAACCTTTTCTCTAGGAAACAAAGTAATTTTCCAACTATTGCTTAGGGGGAAAACATAAACATTTCTGCAGAAAAGTAATAGCTCAAATAGCTCTGCCTACTTAGTTTTGCAAATAGCTCTGCCTACTTAGTTGCATAAGCAGAAAGAAAATTTTTCAATATGAAGTTAGAGACATGCAGAAAGTGAGGAGAATCCTTCTTCAACCACAAAAATTAGTCCAGGGACCTAGATACTTGTCATATTCCCTGCCAAAGGAACTATAAACTTTGCTTCCCCTAGCCAAAGGATGACTATCAAAGCCAAAGCTAAGCACGCGTTGTTGTTACCTAAGATACTTGGCAACTCTTGCCTATGATACTACTGGATGAGATGCTCAAAGAAATTGCACTATCATATTTCCCAAATGGTCTTGCAAGAAATTTATTGAAGCCACTACTATCAGCTTGCTTGGAGATATTGAGACAATCAAATAAAATCTATCTTCAAGCATATACTGAATCCATACATGGATTGAAAAACGAAATAAATCATCCTTTAGTTTCGTAGGGCAATTGTCATTACCAATCACATCAGCTTCACAAAGATGAGCAAGGCTTTGAAAACCAAGAGATTGAATAATAGAATCCTGGCTCTCAATGCATGCCTGTTATTGAGAAAGAAAAGAACATGAGAATGAAAAGAAGCATGCATGGATTACCAGAAAATGAAAATCTAAATATAAAAACCAGGTTCATTTTCCCCATACCGAAACAGACAAAATAAGGTCCACACCCCTATCAGGATTTTTCCTGCAAACATCCCTAACCGAAGCAGCCAAACTTATACAGATATTTCTCTCATACTTCAACTCCTTGAATACTTGTGGAAGTAATACTGCCTGCATATTATTAAGCACATTATAAACAAAATCGAGCATACTGCTGCATGCATGTTGTTTCTTATTTTTCCTTTTTTCTTCCAAAAGAAAGTTCCAGTACCTAATAGCGCAAAAAGAAACATGGCACTATTCATAAGCAGCATAGTAGGAACATACTTGCAGACTCCCAAAGGCACGGTCATTGATTTCCCACGTTTGACAAAGTAAACGAGCCCCTGTTGCAAACAACACTCTGCAGATGATAAACACAAAGCATAGTCAAAAACAATAAGAATCATAAACAGAAACAACCAAAAAACAGTTTGCCCTTTGGAGTAGATCTTTTGAATTTTAGATAGTGATTCAAAATTATGACATCAATTTGATCTCCGAAGCAAACAAGCTCTATCATACACAATCTGGGGAATGGCAAAGTTCATTGAATCATAATCCTCACTATGCTTAGGATGAATGGGATACTCTAAATTAAAGCAATATACAAGACCAGAGCACGGACTAATTAGTCTCAATTGATTCCTGTTATACAATCCAACACAGTATTGAGCATTGAATAAAGAAATGAAAGTGAGGCCATTAATAATCAAGGAGTACTTACGCATTTCCATCCTTTTGAAGCATTGGCAGGATAGTCTGAACCACAAGTGGAATCATCACAGAACTCGAAGCAAGTGATGGAAGCACTGCTAAAAGTCTTGGCTGTCACAATTTAAAAAATAAAAAAATAAGAGAGAGAGAGAGTAAATGAAAGCCACCAAATGAGAAGAATGGGCATTCTCATACTAGAATAACTCACCACTAGATTGTGCCAATTAAAATCCTTTTTGGTGAAAATGTTGCAGTAAAATAGAATGCATAGTAGCAGTGGAACACCCTGCCTCGGATCCATAACACCGATAGCAGCCAATAAATCTATTGCAGTATTCCCCGATGACTGATGCATCACCAGAACTCCATTAATTGCAGAGAGTAGTGGAGGCATTTCTATGATATTGAATTGCATTATTATGATATAAATGAAGTCTTGCAATGAAAGAAGGATACAAGTAACATAGAGTTTGGGGGCCTCACCAGCTAAAAAAATTTCTTGAGACCGAGTAATAGGATGTGAGGACCTCCGCCTTTCAATGATATGCAAAGAGTGTTCTCTTAGTTGAGAACTCCAAGGATTTGGCTCATTGTGTATGCCTTTGACACTAGTTTTACAACCAGAAGCGAAATTTATGAAAAAACTGGACTGCAAAAATTGATCCTGGGAAACAAAGTAGTCAAAATGTTGAGAGAACTAAATCATAGGATAGTCAAATAGCTAATAAATCTTCCTTTAAAGTAAACTCAAGCAGCCATGTCCCAACTAGATGAATGTGGTTGGTAGGAAACTTTGCAACACTCTCTTCATCTTATGCAACAATAGTAGATATATAGGTAATAACTAAGAGCACTCTTCTCTTTTATTTAACAACTTTGTGATGAAGGCTGACACCGAAGCCATTTTATGGAAATATGTTCTTAAACATCAATGAGAAATCTTTCTTTTTCTGGGTCTAAACAACAAATAGGAAGCATACATTGTATGGGTGAAAAACTAGCAAAACCCTGTAAAAAAGTGATTGAATATCTGACATTAAGAGGATAGAGATAGCTACATGCCTGAAACCAAAGATGTTGCAGAAGCCTATAAACCAGAAGCCCAGGTGAGCCGATGGATTGGGTTCTTCCTTTGTTGGATAATTCAATTCTTGGATGTCTCAACAATTGTACTAGGAGATGCTCTAACATGACAAGTAAATCAGATGCAGCCCCCTTAACAGGTCTAGAAGCAGATGACATAAGGTTGATGACAGGAAACATAAATAAGAGCTCTTCATCCAAAGCATCTTTAGTAATATCATCCACATTTGCTGCAAAATAAGTAAATCACTATAAACATTCAGCAGTGTCCCACAGGGTAAATTAACAATAATGCACATGATGAGAAAGTCATCAAAGTGCTAATTGAGAACAGAGATTAAATGTTTCAAACTTGTTCTATGGATAAATGGAAAGCACAAAGTTTGAAGGAAAACAAAAAAAGCAACCAATTGTTCAGGATTGCAAGAAAATAACCATTAAAATGATAAGACAGTCATCAAAGTACTAATTGAGAGCAGAGATTAAATGTTTCAAACTTGTTCTATGGATAAATGGAAAGCACAAAGTTTGAAGGAACATAAACAAAGCAACCAATTGTTCAGGATTGCAAGAAAATAACCATTAAAATGATAAGACGAGGCATCTACAAGTATTTTTAATAGACAAATGAAGAGGCACCTTGGATGCCTAAGAGGCATATACAGTAATCAGAAATGTGAGTCCACCATATATATATAATTGATGAAAAGAAACTCATAAAATGATCATTCAATACCAAAAAAAAAAAGAGCAAACCAGAATATATTACTTGAGTGCTTTTTTAATCCTATATATGTGGGATAGAGTGAACATACTGTTTTTTCTTTTCCACTTTATAAGAAAGGTTAGGAGCTTCAATAAAGAGAGTTGATCGTGTTCAAGTTCAGATTCAATTAGGACAATAAATAGAGACAGCATCACTGATGATAACTCAGGGACATATTGCAAAGCAAGATCTTCCTGGACAACAAGTAACCGTTTGACAAGTTCAACAATTAGCTCAATGCCACCAGAATGCCCACGAAGGTGTGTCAATAGGGAAAGAATGTCCTCTGACAGTTTCACACCAAGCTTTTGAGCCACAGCTACCAGCTACTAACATATCAAAAAAGATATGAAAAATTATAACATGCAGGTGATGAAGTAATTATCCTCGAGTTGCAAACTCGTCTACAAACACTCAAAACCAAAGCTTTATATCATACCAATCCTGTTCCAACCAACCGTTTCAAAACTACTGTGTAAGCATCAACAACGCTTTCCAGGTAATAACTTGAGTTCCTAAGTTCCTGCATACCATGCCAATACAGTTAAACCAGTAAAGCAACGCTGAATATACCAAGAATACAACATCGGTAAACAAGTGTACTGACATCTAAGTTCTTGTGCGGTAGATATGAAATGCTTCTGGCTAGTAGTTTAAGGACTGGAATGGCCTCACAAGGATATGAACAACAAAAAGATGCCATTGATGATATAAGCTCCCGTAAAAATAAAGATGCTGATAAATCTGAAAAAGGTACTCGAAGAATTGAAAAATTAAGAATCGGTCGCAGGAATTCAGAAACTTCCACCATTCCCAACTCCCTATTCTGTGCCATAAGGAGTAGAACTTGGTGGACCAACTCAGACTGAACTTCAACTCTGCTAGACAAAATCTGCAATCCATAAACAACCCACATATAATCAACCATCAAATTCGTCAACAACACAAGCTACAATTCAGGAAACAAGTAAACTGAATATCAACTATTTTCCGAAAATAAGTAGAAGAAGGAGCAAACTAGCGAGAACCAGCTTAAACTCTAAAACCCCACTTATCAATTCACTAACCTTAACAAAAGGGTGATTCTCGGGAGCACCAAACCGCCAAGACCCATGCTTCCTCTTAAACCCAACCCGGATAAGAAATCCCAGTCCCTTAACAAACAAACTGACAAACTTGGGGTCCGACCCTTCAAGCGCTGACTGTAGCTCGAGCAAACCTCGAGAAAGGTCCAACTTGAAGTCTGCCACAAGACAGCAGAGCTCACGAACGGATTGGTCAACGACAGGTGGAGATGAAGAGTTGAGACACTAAGCAATGGCGTCTCTTCCGGGGGCGAAGTCTGGGTCTAAGTAACTTGGTGCGGATCGGAGTTTAGAGAAGATAGAGATAACAACGAATTTTTGGATAGATGGTTGGGGTACTCTGGTTCTCTCCAGTAGACAAGCGTAATGGGAAGAGTTAATAATTGGTGACGATAAGAGAGATTGGAGAGTGAAGCAAGAAGAGGAGGAGGACCAACCGTGAAGGAGAGGAAGACGAAGGAGAGAGAAAGTGTTAGATAAAACTAGAACCATATGAACAGATCATATATCACAGGATCATTGTATATGCATGGAAAAACACAAATTACATACTTGAATGAGTGTTAGGATTCCACTGGTTAGAGAACACCGAACCAAGTTTTTCCCTTGTCTGCAAACTTCAAAATACACAGATGTATCTTTTCGGTCATAACCGTTGCCTTATATATTTATCATCTGGGAATAACTACCGGTAGTAGTTATTCATACCAGATGACCTTTGAACCCATTATGGATGTAAAACGGTCAACAGGATGCATCCACCCATGTACTACTGAATGCCAAGCTCTCGTGCCTTAAGCTTGAATGAAGACTTTCATCCGTGATTTCCATACAGGATAGTTAGATCCGTCCAACAGAGGTGGCCTAATAACCGATGTTCTCTCTATTGTGGTCATGTTTGCGAAACTAAGATCTGCACTAACTTGCTACCAAGTTTCGAAACGTTGACCTTTCTCTGATACCAATTGAAAAACCGAAAGAGTTAATTGTTTCACAAACTTTTCGCAAACTTCTTTGGCACCAACAAAATAATAAACAAACAAAATTGAAATAATAAAAATACAAAAAATTTGGTAACGTAGTTCGTCACACCTTGTCTACATCTACGGGGCCCTCACTTAGCTTAATAACTTTAACTGAAGTATAATAGATTTACCGATGGCTTTACGGAGCCAACACCACTCAACCCTTGACACTATCTCTTAACCTCACTTCCCATGAAAGAATTTCACACTCAATAGTACGACCGCCTCGTACTAACCTTAACAGAGGATTTTTCTAAACTACTTTTAATTAATCGACAATTAATAAAAATAACTTAAGTATTTAATCAACTAAGAATTGAACAACAATATACTTCAGACAAAAGAAAGATTTCCCTATGGTTTTATCTTCTCGAAATAATCCAACTATAGCTCTTCACCATAGTTGATTCTTTCATAGCCACGGTTCATCAAATAGCAGAGACTCACTTCAATTTGCTTAATTAACAAGACTTCTGCAACATCAATTCTTGCTAACCAGTGCCTACACCATAACTCACAAATCACCTTCACTAAAGCAAAACACCTGACGCAGTTCACCTTTGCTCACGCACAAGACACGTTATTCAGCTGTATTGGTTTCATGCGCCGCAAACAGTATCTCTGTCCATAGACACTTAACGCACACAACCTAGTTACTGCACACATTGTGGCTCACTTTTCACACAAGCAGTCCATGTATGATTGAATGACTAAATGCCTTTAGCTTTCTTAATTTGAAACATGTACAGCTTAAACACTTACTCACAATTCCACCTAGTTTCTACCACTCACGCTGCCCACATTTACTCAATGCCACACACATTGTTTTTATTGAAACAATTAATTTATCTTTTCCTTAAAAGCCGCACACACACACCAAGAGATAGACTACTACATTAATTAGGAGATGTGCACCATATAGTCGCCGCACACACACTCCTACATGATTTTTTATTCACTTCACTCTTTGATAGACTTTTGTTGTTTACTTCATGCACGCAAGTCACTTCACCGTACAACATCTGTTAATAAGAGAGTCCAATATAGTGTAGAATCCCTACAAGTTAAATCTTATATGTCCAATTAAAATCCCAAAACTAAATAATAGATATATACAATATATTCTAACATTTCCTTTTTGTAATCACTTTTCTACAAAAGCTTCCAACCTTTTACTTCTTTCCTTTGTTAGCTTCTGACCAACTAACCTGCCATTGAGAGTGTGCTAAGCATGGAGAATTTTCCACCATTACCATCTACACAAAATCAAACCTCTAACTTTACAAAATTTGCATCCCAGAGGTATCCCTTCCTCAACTATTTCAAACAATCTCTCATTTAGGTCGAACTCTCTCTAATAACATGAATCCTCTCCTAAGCTAGCACCAAGTAGCGGGAGACAAGGATGGAAGCATATTGAAATTTCATTAGCCTCTAAATGCCAATGGAAGAGTAATGGTAGCTCCTAATCTCCAGATCCTCAAAGAAAGAGCTAGATGATGGGATCAACTCGTATAGATTTTTTCTTAGGCAAGAGGCCTCCTTTTCCATCCATTAGAACTTGGTCCTCAAAACAAAGGAAAATTTGTTGGATTAAGAGAATTTATGCTTACAAAGGAGAATCTAATACTTTTTAAGTTATGAAAATGTCAACCAAGCTAAAGAAATACTTGGGGCTGGCTATTGACATGTCTAGGCCGACAACCACGCCCCCCCCCCATTTGAAATGTGTACAGCCTAAACACTTACTCACAATTTCACTTCGTTTCTACCACTCACACTGCCCACATCTACTCAATGCCACACACACTATTTTTATTGAAACAATTAATTCACCTTTTCCTCAAAAGCCGCACACACACACCAAGAAATAGACTACTACATTAATTAGGAGATGTGCACCATATAGTCACCACACACACACTCCCACTTGATTTTTTATTCACTTCACTTTTTGATAGACTTTTGTTGTTTACTTTATGCACGCGAGTCACTTCACCGTACAACACAATTTTTAATAAGAGAGTCCAATATAGTGTAGAATTCCTACAAGTTAAATCTTATATGTCCAATTAAAATGCCAAAACTAAATAATAGATATATACAATATATCCTAACATTTCCTTTTTGTAACCACTTTTCTACAAAAGCTGCCAACCTTTTGCTTCTTTCCTTTGTTAGCTTCTGACCAACTAACCTACCATTGAGAGTGTGCTAAACATGGAGAATTTTCCACCATTACCATCCACACAAAATCAAACCTCAAACTTTATGAAATTTGCATCCCAGAGGTATCCCTTCCTCAGCTATTTCAAACAATCTCTCATTTAGACTCTCTCCAATAACATGAATCCTCTCCTAAGCTAGCACCAAGTAGTGGGAGACAAGGATGGAAGCATATTGAAATTTCATCAGCCTCTAAATGCCAATGGAAGAGCAATGGTAGCTCCAGATCTTAAAGAAAGAGCCAAATGCTGGGATTAACTCGTACAGATTTTTTCTTAGGCAAGAGGCCTCCTTTTCCATCCATTAAAACTTGGTCCTCAAAACAAAGGAAAAATTGTTGGATTAAGAGAATTTATGCTTACAAAGGAGAATCTAATATTTTTTAAGTTATGAAAATGTCAACCAAGCTAAAGAAATACTTGGGGCAGGCTATTGGCATGTCGCTATCATTATCACTTTTGTGTATAGAGCAAGACTAACCTTTCAAAAGAGAGCACTTTAAAGCAAATTAGAGTTGCTCCAGCCTCTAGTCCAAGGACCTTGGCTAATACTAGGCCATGCTAACAGTACACTTCACTTTTCTGAGGCAAAAGGGAATATTAGTTTAATAAATTTCTCAACTAAATTTTAGGAGTGTAGAGAACCTAAAGATCACTCATTTGAAGCTAGGACGACTAATTTACATATGGAGCAATAAAAAGTAGATTATGGCACATTCAAAAGAGGTTGGATAGAGCATTCGTAATGGTGAATGGCTTACTCTCTTCCTAGAGAACAAAGTAAGGGTTCCCGATTCGACCTTTTCTGACCGTTCTCCTTTACTATTTCATAAATTTATTCCAAATTTGTAAAAGACAATCTCATTTCTATTTTGACAATTACCTAGTGGAAGTAGAAGGTTATAAGGAGGTTATTAAAAGGGCTCTCTCTCAATTTCTGTAAGTTAAAAAGTTGAAGGAAATAAAAAACGAGCTAAAATTGTTGAAGCATAAATGTGAGGATAACAATCCTTCAAAAACTATGAAAAGGGTAAAAGAATCACTGGTTAAGGTACAAAGGAAGTTGGAAAATCAATCTAGCTGGTTTGGAGGCCTTATTATAAAAGAAAACCTAGCTCTCAATGACTATGCTAAAGCTCTCTCTTATCACAATTCTTTAATTTAACAAAGATCTATAATCCAATGGCTATAAGAGGGGGACAAAAGCTCTAAATTATTCTTCAATTGAATCTCAGACAAGAAGAACACTAATAAGAGTGCTTCTCTTACCAATCAAGAGGGAAAAGTGGTGTCCACTCAAGATGTCCTTAAGAAGGAGACTCTACTCTTCTTTAAAAAGCTTATAGGCACTCTAGCCCTTAGCTCATCATCAATCCCTAGATTGAGATCTTTTATCTCCAATCATTTTACAAAGGTTGATATTAAATCCCTACAAAACTAGATATCTCTCAAGAAGTGGTAAAAGTAGTTTTCGAACTAAACTCTTACTAAAGCACCTGAACCTAATGGCTTGAATGGATTTTTTACCAAAAGACCTGGCCTCTTATCAAAACAACAAACATTGATGTTGTTTTAGAGTTATTTAAAAAAGATAAGCTTATAAAGGAAATCAATAAAACTTTTTTCTGCTTGATTCCTAAATGCCCAAATCCTAGCTCCTTTAATGAATTAAGCCTATTTCATATTGCAACATCCTATACAAAGTCATTTCTAATATCTTTACTAATAGAGTGAAACTGGTGCTAAAATCTGTTATCAATGATTCACAAGGAACCTTCATAAAAGGCAGATCTATTAGGGATAAATTCTATTGATCTAGGAGTCATTTAAGGGTTATTCTAAGAGAAATGGCCATAAAAATTTCACCATTAATTTCTACAAAGCTTTTGATACTTTAAGTCGGGACTTCCTGTTGAATCTATTAGAAGCCTTGAATTTTTCTAAGAAGTTCATAAATTTGTTTAAGATGTGTTTTAACATCCACCTCCTTCAGTGTCCTCACTATTGGAGAGCCAACTCTATTATTCTCAAGGGCTAGAGCACTAAGGAAGGGAGATCCAATCTCTCTATACTTCTTTACATTATGCATGGAGGCACTTACGAGGCTAGTCAAGGTGAATATTAACTCTAATCCTAACTTTAGATTCCATTACAAGTGTAAAAACGTGAAATTGATCTCCCTTGCTTTTGTAGATGATTTATTTCTCTTTACTAGAGCTCATTATGCCTGACTTAGTATGCTAATGGCCACTCTCAAGGTTTTCAATGAGTTGTTAGGCCTAGAGGTCAATAGGAGCATAAGCCACACATAAGTCTCAGGAAAGTGCTTACTCTAATATGGATTGGCTAGCTAGCATATATGGTCTTCAGATCATGAATCCTCCTTTCAAATACCTAGGTATCACTACAAGAAATTGTGTTTTTAGTGAGGGTGAAAGTTGTCACTAAAAGTAGTAATATTTGTCACTATTAGCAATAGTGACCAATATTTGAAGTCGTCACCTCTCGTCACAAATACCTCCGTCATTACTAAAATTGTGACTAATTTAAACAATGGTCACAGTTATACAAAACTTTTGTGACACTAATACCGACACTAAAATTTGTTAAATGTGTGACAAAGTTATATGGTTACAATAACTTCAAATATTTATGACAAGTTTATCGTCACAAATAATATGAAGTAGTGACGAGGTAAGTCGTAACACAACTTCATTTTATTGTGACAAAATTGCCGACACTAAAGCCTATTAAATATGTGACAAAACTATAAGGTCACAACAACTGTATTTATTTATGACAAGGTTTTGGACACAAATAATGTAAAATAGTGACAAATAAAGTTGTAACAATTATTCATAATATTGTGACAAAAGTTTCGAAACTAAAACAAATGGAATGTGTGACAACACTATATGGTCACAACAATTTCATATATTTATGAAAAGTTTGTTGACACAAATAACATAAAACAGTGACGAATAAAACCGTAACAGTACTTTATTTTATTGTTACAACATTATCGCCACTAAATTAATTATAAAAATTGACAAAGTATTTGTCACTAATAATTTTTATATCAGCATCCATTGCTTCTTGGTCACTAATATTTTAATAAAATGGTGTCAATGTCATTTCGTCACAAAAATGAAAATTGGTTCTTACTAAAAGTATAGTCACTAACTATTTTTATTATTATCACAAATGAAACTATCAATTCATCAATGGAATTACATTAGCTATAAAAGAAATTTGCATCAGTGTCCATATTGTGTAAAAGTTTTCGTCACAAGTATGAAAGTTATATATTACAATAATGTTGTCACTAAATACATAATATATGTTACAATAAATTTATCACTAATGTGTTTATGTTTGTCGCAAATAATATAATTAAATTTAACAATTTAATTACTTAATCGATATAAATTTTTGCATTGGTGGCCATA
>JAOTIZ010000001.1:23855923-23870706 GCA_027123425.1 Erythroxylum panamense | reverse complement strand
AAGTGAGACGACCCGAGGTTGCATCCTATACTGCAGTCTTGGAATTTATTATTTTTGACCGGTTTCCAAGGATCGATTTTAGGATCGAACGACGAGCCGCGATCACCAAGAAAATGAATCTACTCCCACTAAACTTATGATACACATAATCTCCAAAAGCGTTAACTTTAAAGTGAAATGAGAGAACAACCTGTTCAAACTTTTGGTACCATTAATGGGAAGCTCAACCCCATAAATAGATTTCTTAAGTTTATAAACCATTTGGTTAGTTTCCTAGGAAGCTAACCCCTCTGGTTGTTTCATATAAATTGTTTCCTCAATATCTCCATTAAGAAATTATCTTTAGATCCATCTAATGTAGTTTAAGATCAAAATACATCACAAGTGCAATAATAGTCCTAAAAAAAGTCTTTTGATAAAACTAGAGAGAAAGTTTCTTTAAGACCAATGCCTTCCCTTTGAGTTTAATCCTTTGACGAAAAAATGAGCCTTATATCTCTCCACATTGCCTTGTAAGTCCTTTTTGGTCTTAAAAATCAATTTACAACTAATAGGTTTCACACCTTTAGGTAATGGGACAAGATCCCAAATGTTGTTGTCTCTCATGGATTGCATTTCCTCGCCTATGTTCATTAATCCACTTATGAGAGTTGGAACTTTTAATTGCTTCATAAAAGGTAAGTGGATAATCTGCCACTAAGTCAACATTTTCCTCATGTTCTTAAAGAAATACAACATAATCATATGGAATTGCACTTCTTACTTCCTTTATGGATTTTCATAAAAGCACTGGTTCTATTTGAATTTAAATTTGTTGAGTTTCATCCTCATGTTCCTCATGAACAATGGATTGAGAAATGATCGGATGATTTTGATAGATAGGATGCTCAACATTATTAAGTATTTATAATGGATGTTGTTGAATCAAGTTAGGAATTAAAACTTGATCATGATCAATAATGACTATAGAAGAGGATCATTAACTGTCTTCTCTTAAAATACAAACTCATTACTTTATCTTCCTCCCAATCTCAACATCCTCAAAGAACTGGACATTTTCCATCTTAAAGAATATTTTTATTTTAGGATCATAGAATTTAAATCCTCGTGATCTTTTAGTGTATCCTACAAACTAACTACTAACAGCTCTTGCATCTAGTTTTTTTTTCATTTAGTTTATAGGTCCTTGCCTCAACTAGACATCCTCAAATGTGTAAATGCTTTAAGATAGATATCTTACGTGTCAATAACTCTTAAATGGTTTTGTTTGAAGATTTTGTAGGAGTTCTATTTAGTATATACATTGCGATCTTTAATGTTTTCCCTCATAATGAATAAGGTAAAATTAAGGGTTCTATTTTGTCCATCTACTACACCATTCACATTTAGATAACCTAATATGGTGTATGAGGGGACAATCTCACACTCACTTAAGAATTGAGCAAATGGACCTAGACATTGTTCATTTGATCTGTTGTACCTTTTGTTGTATTCACCACTACAATAAGTTCTTATAGCCTTAATCGTTTCACTAAGTTAATTTTCAACTTTGTTTTTAAACAACTTGAAATTGTCTAATGCTAGCAACTTCTCATTAATTAAATATAAGCATCCATATCGAGAGTAATCGTCTATAAACATGATAAAATATTGTTGACTATTTCATAAAACTGTAAGAAATGACCCATAAATATCCGCATGTATCAACATTAAGATATCCTTAACTCTCTCAACCGCTATTTTTTCTTGTTTAAAGTTTTTCCCTTTATGCACTCATCAAAAACATTATAATCTGATTTATCAAGTGTTTCAAGATTCTCATTTGACATAAGCCCGTCAATTCTCTTTTTAGAGACATGTTCCAAACACTTATGCCATAGTAATAAAGAATTCTCATTCAATAATTTGCGTTTAGAACCTTTAGTTTCAACATTATAGGACCCATTATATGATTACTGTATCAAGTAAATACAGGTTATCATGATCAGATAAACTACTGGTTCCAATAAGCATAAACTTAAAATAAGCATCACATTTTATGTTTCTAAATGAATAAACATCAATTTTGTCCAATGCATAAATTGAAACCAAATTCTGGGTAGAAGATGGTAGAATAAATATAACAATCAAAAAGTTTATATGCCTAAAACTGCATTGGATTTCTAGCTTCCATTTAGATGTATTTCTTATCACCACTAAGCCTTTGATAATTCAGGCAAACCTGCATAAATGTGCTTATGTGATTTGTTGCATTAGAATCTAACCACTAATTATATCTTGGTACTAAACCCAAATTAACTTCAGAACAAACAAGGAGTAAAAGACATATCTTTTTTAGTCGCCAAGCATGATATTTGGCATAGTCCTTCTTCATAAGAAAACAGTCCTTACAAAAGAAACATTTCTTTTCTTTTCCTGGAGGTTGATCACAAATGAGCACTTTCAACCTTGTGTTGTCCCATCCTATCTTCCTCTTGCATCAAGTGAGAGATAGGCTCATTAAATGTCCATTTTCCTTTTAATAATTATAAATCACATCAAACTGACTGAATTTTGGAGGCAGAGATATCAACATTAAATGGACGAGCAAGTCTTTCAGCAACTATATCTTTAATGTCCTTAGTTTTCCCACTAGACGAAACAGTTCAAATATGGACTCCCTTATGCTCCTATTACTCTTATTACCTCATGGATACAAGTTTCCTTAAAATTGCACATATATCCACCTAATCGTTTTTGGCAAAGCGCTTCTTAAGGGTGTCAAGGAAATTCTTGGCAAATGTTTTCTCAAACATAACATCCATAAACATCTTTAGAATAACATTCTTCATGATTATAAGATTCACGCAATTAGAGCGATCCCACCTCTCAAAAACCCTTCGATCCTCAAGAGGTTTGATCTATAGGAGATGTTGGATGCGGCTCTCTCAATGCCAGGTTCAAATCCATACATCCCAAGACCATACTCACCTTTTTTTTTTAAGTCTTAAAGTTGATGTCACCAAGCACCGAAATACTATTAATGTTGACAATAATAAAATAAGCATTATCAATATTAGTTGTACAGAGAAACTAAATCAGCTCACATGTAACCAGAACCAAGTAGTGATTAAATCTCTGCCAAACAAATAGTCTTCCATTGAGTTGACATATTATTCATATGAACAAACAAACACGTCAATAACTTAATAATTCACAATGAAAAAGTTTCCACGAAGCTCACTTTGGTGACTATACCACTTCAACTAATCAAAGTGAAGAATCAAGTATGCTTAATTTTGGAGTCGTTCAAAATTAACCACTAAATCCATAAGCAAACATGATATATGCAACACCAAATGCACATAAAATAGGCATAATTAATCCATATAAACAAAATCGTAACAAACTAAAATTATGAGTTTGTTCCAAAATAATAATTTTTATTGTTATTGTGGTGCCAAAAAATGATAATAATCTAAAAATATATATTTGTTAATTAACAATGTCTGCTGATCTAAAATGAAGATGACATAATGCACATGATAGCTTGTGGTGGTCCAAAAATATTACAGTTTTCCCAAATACTCTCCTATTCATATGCATGAAAATGTCACTTCATGACTGCGTTCAAAGAATGGAAGACTTTGGCATCTTTAACTCACTAAAATAACGTTCGTAAAGTAAAAGGGGCCCGTTAAAGGACCAAGTGTAAAACAAATATGAGAAAAAGTGCAGGGGCCATGCCACAGGGAATAGCTAAAGTAAGAAATGACAAAGTTACCTGAAACAAAACGACACACAGATACTACAACTTTAGCTACTGTGGCACCGTCGTCTTCAACCTTAGTGAACGATTTCCATACCTTTTTTAAAAATTAACATATAGCGTTAAATTATAACTTCAATACTCTAAAGAGCTCCCAAGGTCAGCTAGCTGGTTCGGAGTAGAACACTCCTATTTACACTTTGATTCCACCCACTGATCCAGCTAAGGGTTGCAACCAAAGAGGATAAACTTGCATTGGTAATGCTACCACACAGGTTTTGAGACGAGTTTCAAAATCTTTGATTAAAGACCTGCTAGTTTTGACTTCGTATTCTTGACCTACTTGTCTATTAGCCTTGGTGGGTTCTCTCTCGAATCAAAGATCAAGAGGTCAAAATTAAAGAGAAACTACCGCTATGTAATTGAACGAGACTGATAAGTTGCGGTAGCGTAGGAAGAATTAGCTGCCTTAGAAGAAGAAGAAGAGATACCGTGGCTGGCTCAGCACTAAGAGTAAGTAAGAGAACAACTCTCGTTGAAAGAGGGATTAGCTATCCACAACTATCCGATCATCAAAGTTTCCATGATTAAGACTGTCGTTATACGGAATCAAATTAATAAATAATACCAAATGTTGATTTTAACTTAATTGAATCAAAAGTTGATACTTTGTGACCAGGTTCGAATATCAGAAATTGTCTCTTTATAAAAAATATAAAGAGAAGACTGCGTGTTAGAGAATATATAAAATTAATTAAGTTGGCCTCACACAACAGCTTAAGCTGTTGTGGTGAAACGGTCGCTTAATATGGTATCAGAGCCTCTATGATCAAATGGTAATGAGTTCGAATCCTACCACTTACCTATTCTAATTAAATTAAGCACGAGGTAAAAGTAGGCTTGTGCAAGTTTCAAGCCCAAAGGGCTTTCACTTGAGGGGGTACGTTAGAGAATATATAACATCAATTAAGTTGGCCTCACACAACAGCTTAAGCTATTATGATGAAGCGGTCGCTTAATACTGCGTACATTGGTAATTCTCGCTTAACTTTCACGAAGTGGAGAGATTTGTACACTATGACTTATTGACTTGGACTTAATCAAAATCACCATAAAATGTTGGATTTTTGGCTTAGATGATTATTTGAACATAGATCATTATCAAAACTTCAAATAATCATCACAAAAGTATATTCAAACAATTATAAGACAAGATTGGCCAGATATCACTTGATAAAACTTAGGAATAAATCTCGAATAGAAGATCATTCGAGAAGAAGAAATATAACAAAAGCATACTTGAATCCAAAAGCAAAAAGAAAAAAGTTTTGGTAAATAGCCAAAGGGTTATAAGAATGTAGTCTTCTTATTCTACGTATTCACATATTTATATATCAATTCCTACATTTTTATATCAGAAGATACATGGATCTTCAAATAAAATTAGATCACTTCAATTAGGTTTTTAACCTTCATAATAGATATAAGTTTATTTAAAATTAATATAATTCATTTTAAGTATGAATATAAATTAAAGAAGTAAGTTTGACTTAATTAAGTTCAAATTTTAGTATTCAAACTTATCTAAACTTGAGGTTAATAAATTAAAGGCCAAAGGTGTGATATATTTTACAAAAAATTCTAAGTAAAAATTTACTCATATTCTATTACTAACCTATACCCTAATATTATTAAAATAGTATTCGTTGCACGCTAAAAAGAGGGCACGGGGTGGCTATTAATGGATAAATGGATAAGAGGATGATACAGAGTGGCACACAAAAATAGGAACAAAAGAATTAATCCCCTAAAAAGAGGGTAAAAATGGTAACATTTGTTAGGATTTGGAGCATTATTAGAATATTAAAAAAAATTAAAATATAACGATATATTAAATAATAAGAAGAACTGACTTAAATTTTATAGAAAAAGTTAAAAACATTTCATAACTTTTATCTAAATTAAACTATAAGTATCAAGACTCGATTCTAGATACAACTAGGGATGACAAAAGGGTTTTGGTCAAACACGATCTAACCTGATCTTAAACGAAGTTAACAAGTTAAGTTTGGATTGAGTATGCATTGAGCCGGACCTCACACCTAATTTTTTAGACCTGATTATGCCTTTAATTGGGCTCAAGTTCGGACTATCCAAGTTTAATTGAGCTCAAGGCCTGACATTCTGAAGCAAATTCTCTATCTCAATCTGGCTTGAAACCCAACACTTTAAAGCAAGACTATATCATTTTATACTTTTAATTTTGAACCAAAAATTAGTCAAGCAAAATAAGGCTTGGGTTAGAATTTTCAAAACAAAACAACACCATTTTATATTTTTAATTTAAAAAATTGATCAGATCTGAGTCAAACTCGAGATCACTACCTCAAGCGTGGTGGGACCTCGAAACCTCGCACTGCACTCGTTGTAATCTCTAGACACAACACAACCGCAAACCAAGAAAGTAACACTTAGACCCCTCACAGGGTAGCCTAGCGGTAGAATGGGGGAGATGATTGTATGTGGTCGTGACTTCGAGCTTTGGGATGAACAGCTTTTATTTAAGGTGATGTAATCCTCTGGTGATGACCCATCTGTTAGAGTAGGTATCTCTGTTATTATCTAATATCAGACCCAAATTTAACTATCTATAAATTTGAGTGGGTGGCTTATAAGTTTCAAATAATTAGGCCAAACTCAGACCCTAAGTTATAAAAAAAAGAAAAAGAAAAAGAAGGTAACACTTAGAATTGGAACGAAGCGATTGGGAAGGTAGCATCTCTTCTGTCCAACTTGGACAATAGAGTACTACTTTAAGTAATAAGTAGAGGAAGCTGTTCATAGAGCATGTGGCAAGGCCCACTGGGCCTTTAAGCCGAGCATCTAATCAATCAATCCGATCAATCAGCTGGAAATCATCACAACGTGATCTATAATAGCTACTATGTTTTAACTTTTGGTGGTGCCGAGTCAGTTTTGTCCTTTGATGAGCTCAACTTCGGATCGATCACACGACGTTGTAATACTAAGACAGTGAATTGTTGTCGAATCAGTTTGTCGGTGTGACACTTTTTGGGCGGTTAAGGATGAGAAGTAGTGGCCCTTCCTAATCCTACCTCAAATCATTCTTTTTTTAATTATTATATATTATAAATAACTGATTAATAAATTAAATAAAAATTTAATACAAAGACTACAATAATTGAGTAAGAATCCCATTAAAAATGCAACTCATTTTTAATATTTATAAATTTTGTAAATTTGTAAATACTCAAATACAAAAATTTCAATATTTGATCATTTTTTAAAAAATTACTATATAATTATACCATCACCTCAATTATAAAGCTACAATTCATTCTTTTACATTAATTTTTTATTTTAATTTTTTAATTAAATAAAATTTATAATCGTTATATTTTAAAAATAAATTACGTATTTCAAATAAATTATTCAATAATTCATATTTCAATGCTAAGAAACTTCAACTTTCTTTGTTTTTTTTTTGTGCTAAGGAAAATAAAACCAAAATCTAACTACAAGCTAACTAGCGCATATTTTGTCGGTACAATGCTCTTTACTTGTCCCAGTGAATGAGCTCCAATATTATTAGTGAAGGCTTCAAATTTGTAATCCTAAACTAATTAGGGCTGTGATTGAGACCAAGTGGTTCGCACGCTGATTCTTTTTATTTCTAATTAATCCTTAAGTATCTTAATCTTTAAAATTAAAAATGTTAACTTTAGGCATGAAAGGGCAAACCTTATTACACAAGACTCTTTATTTTACGGCGATTGAGGGAAGAACATTAATTATATCTATTTTATAAAAACGTTGTTTCTGTAATTCAAACTTATGACTTTCCGATCATCAAAGAATAACTTTACGGGTTACTTTAAGGCTCACACTCAATATAAAAATCAGACTTAGCCTCTGATATTGCTCCAATTTCTTTAATGTTAATAATTTCACCTTCAGTATCATACCAGTTGGTAAAAGAATCTTTAAACAATTCTATATAGCTTTTAAACAAAACAAGGTAGCTGGTACAGATTCCTTCACAGCTTTAGGTCGGCGAGAATAAATGTTAGATTAATCTAATGTTGCCTTTGATCCTGCAAATGATTGCATGGTATTGATAAAAAGATGATAAATACTTTATTTAAAATATAATTTATAAAGTATTATGTACATTATAAATAAAATAAACCTGATAACAAAGAACTGGTTTATATAATTAGTGGTGCAGTGTTGCTTCTGTAATGTTACATAGAGCTTTTGAGACTCCTGTAAAGGGAAGTGCTTGATAAGTCTGCTTGTAAGCAAGGAAGAAGAAGTAGATTTCTGGCATAAATTGCATTTGTACATGACATTCTACTCAGGGAGAGATGTCCAGAAGATAATATAAATGCTTCTATATGTACTTGAAACAACCTTAATTAGTTTAGAGTTCTCACCTAGAAAATAACAGGCACAGATTCCACTCTTATCTGTAGTTAGGATATATTCAAGGTAGCAAATGATGAGAAACCCTAGATGGGTTTTCTTCAATTCTTATGATTGATCAACTATTGCAAGTTGCTACCATCTCCAGTCTTATGGTCACCACCATAAGGGTCATTGTTCCAGAAGCTAAGGTTTTGGTCATAAAACCCTACTCCATGAGTGTCCCTTCTTCCAGGTTGTGGCATTTCATTGCAGGCATAGCGGATCAAGTCAGCATTTGTGGCGTCCAGTTCCTTCTGGAGTCTGAAAACTTGCCTTTGGAGAACTGAGATTGCACCAACACAGCCATAGACAGGATCTTTCATCCTTGCTTCAGCTTCATAGGCAAGAGAGTTCACAGCATCTTCTCTTTGGTGAGGGAGTACTTCATTCAGGAGCTTACTGACATTGCTTGCCCCAAATATCTTGTGAACATTGGCAAATTTCTGAGGCTCTTCTGGAGGAAAATATGGTGCGAAGATGCAATCTGGGAGGCATTTCCTCCTCAAGAACTTGCAAGCTGCACATGGAGAATTGGAGTAGCTGGAGGAAGCCATCCACTATAAATATTCTAGCTACCTGCAAAACATTGATGAATTATTAGAAACTCAGTTTACTGTTACTTTATAAAGTCCAAGTTTGTATGTGGAGAAGTGTACTTATGCAAATCTAACATCTTCTTTTCCAACTTCTTTCACTTTTTTGACCTGCAAAGCAACCCTTTTCTTGAACTTAATTATCTGAGGGTATTTTTCTTTCTTAAAATTTACTTGGAAACCTTATGGAGTCCTAACTCACAATCAGATAACAAAAACCTGTGGAATATTTCACTTGGTGATCGTTATATAGATTCAAAATCTCTCTGCCACTTCCCTCTTATCTCCAAATTCTCATTCCTAGGATCATCTGCAGAATTCTTATAAGATTGATATAGTCAATTCATATCAGCAATGAGATCTTACTGGTCCAATTTCAATCTTCACTGCTAATCTTTTCAGAAAAAAAAAGGATATTTAGTGGTATTTAGAAAGGAAATTTTCATATAACAGAACCATTAATCACCTCCTGTAATTCTGAACAAGTTTTACTAGACGATGAATAAGTGAAACTGAAATTGGAATCTTATAGGATACTTGTGACTTACCTTTCAGAACTAGGGTTCTTAGATCAGAAGAACTGGGGAATATTACCTATCCCCTTGTGTAGACTCTTAAATGGTCTATAGCTTGCTATTCCCGACCGAGGATACAACACTATATATTCCAGTGAAAGATATGAAAAAAAAAAAAGTTACTTATTATCAGATAGGTAAGAGTTCAAAGAGGAAGCCCTAGCTGCAGAACACAGAGATGAATCTGCAAAAACAGCGACAAAAGGTGAGGCAACATTAAAGAAGAAAAAGGGAGGCAAAGAGCATTTCAGTGAAGAGGAACTTAAGTAAAGCAAAAGACAAGTGAAATAAACGGGGCAACCAAAAAAACAAAAAGGATGACATTGACACTGCTGGTTATAATAATGCCAAACACTGTTCAAGAACTTGGGCAATTAGCTTCACTTATAAACCTATAGATCAGCCATTAAACCTCTGCATATACTGCAATACAAGTTGTGTCTAAGTCCAAGACTCTCAGATGGAGTATATATCTAGCGAAACAGACCTTGAGTTTCTGGAAATTTTTCCCTTGTACTTGCTGCGAATTAATCAGCAAGCTTACAGGTTTCCACCATTAAAAAGAAACTTCCAAAAGAAAGCAACAAACTAAGAACAGTAAGAGACAAGAAGTAACACGAATATAAGAATCCTGGTACAGTAAGGTTAAGGTACCTAAAAACATAAAGTCATCTCTTGAAGCAGTTAATGTCGGTTTATAATCGTCTCAACGAATAGTAATTTTTTATACATCACAAGGGGGAATAACCATATCTTGTCTACATGCAAGGAGAATTGAAGAATGTAAGAAAAATTGTGAAGTAGAAGAGGGGACAAATATGGAGGAAATTAAGGAAAAAGTAAGGGAAACATCACTACAATAAAGTAAACAATAGGTTAGCAAAAAAAATGTGGCTAATTGCTCCAAAAATGTTGTCAATTATCATTTATGACATTTCTATTTCGTCACACGAAGTGTTGTCAATTTTCTGTAATAGAAAATTATAGGCAAGAAAAATAAAATGTAATCAATAATTTTTGACTTTGTCCTTAGTAGCTATATGTTATTTGGCTACATCTTTTTAAAACATATCAATTAATTATTTGTTACATTTTTAATAACGCAGCGAGATGTTTTAATCTATACTATTGAGTAATTCGTGTATATAATCTATGAACATGTTTTTTATTATTACAAAATTAAATTGTAAAGAAATATTATTAATTCAAAACGTCGTGTATTACATACATAAGGTAAAATTATATAAATATCAACAAATTGTATCAATAAAAATAGTATAACATTAAAGGATGAGCCTTTGCTCTTATACAAGATATTAATAACAACTTGAACAATTCTTATAGATAAAACAATAAATAAATAAATAACTTCACAAATTTGAATATGTCTCACATACTAACAAAGATGCTCATATTACAAAAATTTTAAGCACAACTCAAATGACTATTTGGTGTTGTCTAGGTCTAGGTTGGTTAAAATCAACTAAAAATATTGCGAGGGTATTAATAAACTAAGTATTTGATTATGATTAAAGTAAACATCGCATAACTTTATCATTTATTAATAATCATTTATCAGTTGCATCTTCATCTACTTTGTAATCCGAGAAAAAGATCTTATAATTAAATTGTAGTACATATAAGAAGTGATAGAATAAATCTAGGAGAAAGAATTAACACCCTTTACTTTCCTCTTCATTTCCATCACAATCCAGGCCAAGTAATCTTTTGAATAAAATATTATATTTTGCTAATATAGCTTAAGTTTCTTATTCCCTAATTCCTTCAGTCTGTAATGTAGTCTTAAGCATGTTGTTTTCCTCATGAAGGTGTTCAGTGATTGTTTTATATGCTGAGGTTGAAACATTTAGCTTAAGATCGTAGCTAAGGCCTTTCACATAACCGAAATGAATACCAAATATTGTATCACAAATCTCTTTGGCATTGAGCTCATTCACCTAAGATTTAGAATTCTCCAATAACTCTTGCACCTTATTCTAAACTTTTAAAAAAAGTCAATCCACATATCACTACTTACTACTACATTAATAAATGAAAAATAATGAACAAACTTTTATACTTACTTAGTTACTTTCTACTTCTTCTAGTACTCATCATTTACTACTTTTCTTATAATGAGTTACTTTATATAGTTTAATCATATCATGCTCTTGTCCATGTAGTTCCTTCTTACTTTATTATGGAATAAAAACAAGACACAGTAAATAATATAATGTTTATTGATTTAAGCATAACTTGTAAACATATATCTTACATATTCATTTCAGACAACTACAAATAACTTTAATTTTTGATTATGAGGTGTTTTCATTTTTGATCTACTTACCTTTGACTTCTCACAATTTTCCTAAATCAAGTAACGTAGTTGTTAAATCTTTTAACAAGATTGATGCAAGCAAACATGAAAGCAAAGAACATAAACTTGAACTTTCAGGTCAGACCAATTCACTTGATAATTTTGCATAGTAGACCTTGTCTACAGGATAACCTTGCTGAGCATCAATCTATATTGATAACTTGCAATTTATTACAATATTGATTAGTTGCAATTCACAACCTCTAATTTTACCTCAACCTCTTTTTCTAATACTAACATTGAAGTTTGATAACAAATGAATAATTATAAGAAAATATTAAAATAGATAAATATCTGAGCATAAGTTTAGTTGAAGGTATTAAAAATTAACAAACTTGCACTAATAACTTCGTTGTTGTTTGAGGCAAAATGGAGTTATCATGTATGATTTGAAAGCGAAATATTGTTGTTGCTATATTGCTGAAATATTCTATAAGAGGTTCGATTTCCTATGGGAAAAAGGAATATGATAAGAAAAAATTGAAATACACATACACGCACACATAAAGGTATAGAAATTTCAAACTTGCAAGACTTGAAGATATAGAATGTCGTTTTTGGGTAGGAATTGGATTTATGGCATCTACTGATTGATCTAGTTGAAGTTGCACATTCCTCTATTTTACAATTTATACAACAACCACATTTTTCCTTTAGTTTCTATCACATGTCATTATATTGGATATCTATGAGAAAAAAATACATAAATGTTACTAACATTATAATAAGACAATAGAAATAACACTTTTATGATATGTTCAATTATCATAATCAAGATACATCCAATCATTATAATAACAGAGCCTAAATCATCAACATTAATGGCATTAAAGATAAAATTTACCAACATTATAGTAAGACAATAAAAACAATACTTTTATGATATATTCAATCATCATAATAAAAAATTAGCAGTTATATGCTATGAAAAGTACTCATATTATCAAATGGATTAAATCCATCATAGGCTAACATAGTTCGAACATTATGACAATCCTTTACAATCCATGAAAACTTCCTATCAAAGGCTTTCTGACTTTATGTCTACTAGGTGACATACAATGTTATCATCAATGTGTTTCTTTTTATGCCCCCTAATATCTATAACTGTTTTTGTTGACATAAGAATCCTTTGTATTTGTGGTTTAATAGAAAAGTATCTCAAGATTTTATAAGGAATATTTTTCCCTTTTAATCATCCACTTGCTACTTTTGATTTACCTACAAATAGGACATTCTTGAATACAGGCATGTTTTAATATATATCCTAATCCAAGGTTTCTTAACAATTTTTTAACTTCATAGTAAGATTTGGGCAGTTTGTAGCCAATTGATAATACATCATTCAGCAGCTTAATCAACATGTCAAAATATTTATTATTCAATCTATTATATACATTCAAGTACAAGTTTACAATAAAAAGACAGTTGTGAGACATTAAAGCACCATGATATAATTCTTCTTGAGCTACTTTCAACAACTTCTCAAAATTATCTTGTGTAATTTTACCAAATGTATTAGGCAAAGTATTATCATCCATAGTCTACATAAAATTCTCTGCATCCTCTAACATTTCTCCAATTCCATCATCTACGTCGTCATTATTATCACTATCATATATGCCTCATTTTAAAAAGTGATTATATATACCAAAGAATGTGATTAGTTCACATACTTGAAAAACCTTATAATAAGATATATGATAACATAATATTACAGTAAGCAAATGGTGAGAAACTTTATTCAATGAAAAATAAATAGAGTATGGTGTTCTTTAATATGTATTTGAAATGACTGATACAAAAAGTATAAAAGCACATATGCAAATTTATTATTAAAGAGAATCAAAAAATAAAAGGATGCGTCAAAAAATAAAACATAAATTAAAGCTTATTGACATTTGACAATAAATGGTTATAATTTTAAAAGTAGTTATTTCACATTTTGTTATTGCTTAAGTCATAATCCTAGTTGATACATTATAAAAATAGTTATTTCACATACGACATAAACACTAATATAAACACTTATATTAGTGTCTATGTTGTATGTGAAATAGGAAACATGAAATATTTAAGCCATAAATCCTAGGATTAGTGTTTATATCGTATGTGAAATAACTACTTTTAAAATTTCCTAAGTTGAATTAGGATTAGTATTTATGTCGTATATGTAAGGGCTTCATGACAGGGGAGGGAGTCATGCAAAGCAAAGTCATAACTCAAACTTATGACCTTCCGGTCATAAAAGAATAATTTTACAGGTTGCTTTAAGGCTCACACTTAATATTAAAATTGACTTTGCCTCTTATATTGATCCAATTCCTTTAATGTTAATAATTTCGCATTCAGTATCATACCAGTTAATAAAAGAATCTTTAGATAATTCTATATATTTTAGAATATTCTAAACTCCCATCATTTATGACTATCTCAAACTTCTTTTTTCAATTGTATAAGTCCTTTAAGATTTCCAATAAATGAAAATACTTCTTTAGTTTAGGTTGAATCATCTAGACTAAGCAACAATAACCCTTGTTTGGTGCATAAACCTAAAAAGAGCAAGGTTAGGGGCACTTTTCTAATATGACATTTTACCACGAAGCTAGAAATAAGGATGGCCTATATGCTTAATCATCCTCGCAATTTTAAGATAAAGGAGAAGTTTAATATCACACTTAAATGTGTCACAATAAAGCGCTACATCTACCTTTGCCTATGGTATCACTACAAGAAAAATGTAAATTAGCGACGGAAACTTAGCAACGGAAACGTTTTCGTCGGCAATTAGCGACGGAAAGCATATTTTCGTCGCTAAAATTGAGTGATTTAATGACGGTGCTAAAATTCGTCGCTAAATTTGTCCCGGCAAAATTTGCAACGGACATTAGCGACGGAAAAATATAGCCGTCGGTAATTTATTACCGACGGAAAATATATCGTTGGAAATTAGCGACGGAAAGCATATTTCCGTCGCTATAATTGAGTAATTTAGCGACGGT
>JAOTIZ010000001.1:23822314-23846668 GCA_027123425.1 Erythroxylum panamense | reverse complement strand
GGTCTTTGTGTCTGCATGAGAGACTAACTCCTGTGAATGGGCTATGGATGCATAGATTGAATGTCTTGGGCCTGGGCTTAGCACAGCCGACCCGACCAAGCCTGATGATTACGTATTGTTTTCTATATAGATTATTTAAAAATAATCTCTCTATTAGTCAAGGATATAAATACGTATTATTGACCTTTTCGGTTTTTGCATATCGTTATTAAAAATCTAGTTTAAACTTTTTGAAATATACCTAAAAATGCAAATGGTCTAAAGTTGGCAAGTAGTTGCATGAGCACTAAGCGGTCGATTCCGGGCGAAGGAAAATAACAATTCAAAACGACGTCGTGCAAATCGAACATTTTTATGGGTTATAGAAATAATTCATGAGCCAGTCCAGTCCGCTTAAGTGTCCCGAATAGGTTTAGGAGCTCATTTGCACTCGCGTCCAAACACTCGCAAATTCATAAAACTCGTCCAGTTACGGGTTTGACCCGACTCGGTTAGCTTAAACCCTAAATTCCCGATAGTGCGTTCCTTTTCCCTACGCTCGAACCCTTGTCTCCTACTTTCCAAGCTTCTCTGCAGCAATGGCCAGGGTAACGAAGCACAAACATTACAGGCCTCCCGTAAGTTTTCTGAGAATCTCGTTTTCGAATACATAAAGCTGTAATCGTTTATTATGTCATGGAAACTGCAGTCTTAGGCATTTTATAAGTTTTTTTTGTTTGGTTGTTGCTCGAATATTGTAGGGAAAGAAGAAGGAAGGTAATGCTGCTAGGTATATGACTAGGAGTCAGGCTGTGAAGCAGCTTCAAGTGAATCTCCCTCTATTCAGGTGCCCCCTCTCTCTCTCTTTTTCCCTATTCCTTTTTTGGGGATTGCGTTTAAGGTATACAGACAAAAGGGTGTTTTGGAATTGGCTTGTGATTGATGGGTTTTGCTGTTTATTGTGATTGTAGTTTTTTGTCGAGTTCAATTTCGTTGTTTGGTTTCCGTACGAATGAGAAGTGAGATGGAAGGTTGAGTTTTAGTTATTTGGTTATCTGAAAAAAGATGGGGGGAAAACTTGAACGTTAGATTTATATGAAATTGTATCCTTGTTTTAAGTTGATTGAGTCATTGTGGTACAACGAAATGAAATATTCTGCTATGTATATAAAGGCATTAAAAGTTTACTACAGGTATGGTGTATGTTCCCAACAGATTAGGGTAACCGCAACCTTGGATGTCAATTTATGTGTATCATCCTTTATTTCATTGAACGAACTTCTAGATTATTCAATTTCGTTTCTGGTTTAAGTGGGGTTCAGATTCATCAATGAAGGCTATATGTTTAGAGTTTCTTTAATTTTAAAATTGCAGGAGACTGTGCATTCTTAAAGGCATATTTCCCCGGGAACCAAAGAAGAAGGTGAAAGGAAATAACCACACTTATTATCATGTTAAGGATATTGCATTCCTTCAACATGAACCATTACTTGAGAAGTATAGAGAAATAAGTTCATACCAGAAAAAGATTAAAAAAGCTTTGGCAAAGAAGGATGAAGATCTGGCTAATCGTCTCCGAACACGTGAGCCTACTGCCAAACTTGACAATCTTGTCAGAGAAAGGTTTGCTGATTGATACAATCATATTGATTTAGTGAAAGTATTTTAAAAATCTTGTTATTTTGGCATAGATTACTAGTGATAATTTGGAGGACCAGGTCATTTATAGTATAAGAAGCTTCTAAGAGAGATTGTTTCTTGTTTTGAATTCTAGATATCCAAAGTTTGTTGATGCACTTAGAGATTTGGATGATTGTCTCTCGTTGGTTAGCCTTTTTGCAGCATTGCCTGCTGAACAGAGATTGAAGATCAATGTGGAACTTGTTCATAAGTGTAGAAGGTAATATATGCGTATTTAAGATTCTTAAGGTGGCAAAATTTGTGATACGAAGCTTATATGATGTTGGGTTCATTATATACAGTCGTATAATTGTGCTATTTCCTTGCATTCTTTATGTCCCACTTAATCTAATGTTGTCTTTTGATTTTTTTGCTAGGTTGATTCATGAATGGCAAGCATATGTTGCACGCACTCATAAGTTGCGTAAAGTTTTTGTATCTGTGAAGGGCATATACTATCAGGTTTATAATATTGTATTGCTTATCATTTCTGAAGCTCTTTTGCACTCTGGTGGCACTTGGTTTACTGTATTCTTAAAGTTTGCAGGCTGAGGTTGAGGGTCAAAAGATCACATGGCTAACTCCTCATGCAATACAGCAAATTTTACCAGATGATGTTAACTACAGTGTTATGTTAACATTTTTGCAGTTTTACGAGGTAAAAAAACTTGAGACAGACTGGATTCCCCCTGTTCTCTATATCACTTATTTTCACAGAGATTGCTACCTGGTTTATTTTTGTTATTTTTTCCACCTACTTCACAATTTTAGTAATGATAATAAAGTGGAAAGGGGTTATTTTATAATTTGGTAGAAAGTTAGTACCAAGAATCAAGCTTCCTGAAGGAAGGAATTGAAGATAGGTTATTGTCCCGTTTATGTTCATTATTTGTTCTGCTTACTTTATACTGCTTGAGTAATCATCATAAAAAATGGAGAGGTTGCCATGTAATTTGGTAGAAGTTAGTACCAATAAACGACTTTCCAGAAGGAAAGAATTGAACACTGGACTAGGAAAGTTGATGAAAATAATATGCATAAGATTATCATCTCTAATAAATAAATTTGGCATGCTTACTTTCACAATTTACTGAAGCCTCTCTTTTTTGTTTTGTTCAGACGCTCCTTGGATTTGTAAATTATAGGCTTTATCATTTCATCAGTGTTAAGTATCCCCCCATCCTTGATCCTCGACTGGAAGCTTTAGCTTCAGGTTTGATTTGCTTGTGAAGATTAAACCATCCATCTCTCTTATGAGTCACATGCTATTGTTAGCCTTTTGTTTTTACCTGTCAATTAACTAATTTCCACTTCTTTGTTTCTGCATCGCTGTGCTGTTCTGCAGAACTTTACGCGGCAACAAGATATATTGATGCCAATTCTAGAGCCTTGGTTCAACACAATGATTCTATTTCATCTATATCAGATCTAGACAAGGCACAAGAAGGAGGGACACATCATCAGGAATCTGAACTAAGGCTTGCCCAACTTCAGCATCAGCTTCCCTCTAATGAACCTGGTGCATTAATGCACCTCATTGAAAATAATAATGGTGAGAATGAAGATGATCAGGATACAAAGGAGTGTAAGAAGCTTTTCAAGGATATGAAATTCTTCTTGAGTCGTGAGGTGAGGTTTGATTACAGGGGTTGATATAGTTGATTTGCTGGCATCTTCCAATGTCAAGTGTATGCTTGCTTGCATACGGTAAACTTGTATCTTATTTAGGTTATAATACATCTGCATGTATTTATCTGTTGTAAACTCTTCACCTTTTGTTCCAAGATTTTAATACCAACGAAACTATTAGCATTTTACTTATATATTTATGTATATATTATATAAATGTGCTTGTGATTTTTACTTCCTTGACCTGAGTATTCGGTCTTAATCTCAATATTTATTAATCATTTTATTACATTAATTTCTTGATCAATCATGATAACACCTTATTTCGGAATATGTTATTAGGTTTTAGCAACTTTCAGGTATTAAAGCCAAGGTGCAAGGTGCAATTAGGATACTTTGATAGGCAGTTTTATAACTATGTCGTAGTGATGGAATGGTATCTGACATTTATGTGATTACTGGTTGTAGTTATTTATCAATTACAGACTTGCGCTGCATTTTCTTATTACGGAAGTTAATCATTTTACTTTTGAATCTAGGTTCCCAGAGAGTCGTTACTTTTTGTAATTTTTGCGTTTGGTGGTACTGTTTCTTGGGATGGGGATGGGGCTCCATTCAAGGAAGTTGACCAGAGCATTACTCATCAGGTTTGATACTAATGACCATGCACTCATTATGTAGCTGTGAATTCCCCAACCCACTCTCCCTCAAACAGTGATTTTCATTTTTGTTTTGGTTTGATGTGTATTCGTTTTGAGATAACTAGTGCTTTCAGATTGTTGATAGGCCAACCCAAGGTCATAAATACCTTTCAAGGGAATACATTCAGCCTCAGTGGATTTATGATTGTGTAAATGCTAGGATCATATTACCAACTGACTGCTATATTGTGGGACGGTAAACCTACTCTCTGATCATTCCCTTTTTCGTTGTCTGAAAACTATTCAGTTTGCTTTCTTACATTGAGAGAACTTGTACTCTTATTTGATAATTTTGAAGGTGACTGTTTGTGTTGTCAATAGGATTCCCCCACCACATCTATCACCATTTGTTGATAATGAGGCAGAAGGTTATGTTCCTGATTATGCTGAGACCATCAAACGTTGGCAAGCTGCTGCCAGGAATGAAGTCCTTCCAATGCCGAGTCTGGGTAAGGAAGACTTGGATGATCCTCAAAATTTACTGGTTGAAGGATACATTAATAGAGCAGAAGCTATTGAAGTCGCTGAGAGAAAACGAAAGGTATGTAACTGCTTAATTTGAATTTCATAGATTAACGAGCAGAAAACATTCTGCAGCAAATCATATCTAGCTACCAGTCTGTAATTAGAACCAAAATTCATACTTCCTTCTTTTGTTGTTCTAGATTTCACTTACTTTTTGGTGAGATAGTGTGAATTTCTCAATGTATCTTATGTGACTTATTCTTTGATGATGCAGATGGAGTCTCTTGAGAAGCAGTATCACGAAGAGCTAAAAATGGAACTCCAAGGTGTTAATAATCCTTCATTGGCTTCAAAGAAAACCAAGACGACCTCACCAGAGAACGAGGAGGCTAAGGAAGAATCTATACCTGATATTCAACAGATTGCTGATGATGCTGAGAAAATGACAAAAGTATTGATGTCCCGTAAAAAGTTGGGACTCTATGAAGCTATTGAGGTAAGTAGCATACGCTTCTATCTTATTGCTGCTACCTTTACATTTTTCCCCATTGACTATACATATACTGTACAAGTTAGAGTGTTTTTTCTTCAACTGATTCTTTGACTCCATTTCTTTGGTCAGAAAAACAAGCAGCGAAAGAATGCTCATGTCAACAAACTCAAAGAGAGGAAGAAACTGCATGAGACGCAGAAGTCTGCTTAGAATTGTGGAAGTTTCAAAGGTTTGTGAAACCACTTAGTTGTTTCTAAAGCCGTTGAAGTCTGTAGTATCTTAAATGTATTAGCTTTCTAGTTTTTACTTCATAAAAGTGAAACTTTTTTATATACCTTACATTGAGTTTGCCAATTAAGGTTATGTTGACCAAAATTTTGCTCAGATCTGCATATTCTACAATCTGCCATGATAGCAGTAGGGTCTTGGTTAGTTTCAACAGTTTGAATCTGGACTTGTTTTCATCCTCACGTCATATGAATATGTGAAACCATTTTCAGCTTAACATGGAAAGAAAAGAAGGGAAAGTGTAGTGATCAGAAGCTTCGAAATTTTTGTTGTCTTCTGAAATGACTCCATTTCTGTATATATTTACCTTGATAACGAGCGTTTAATTACAGAAAGCAATGCATATGGTTTCTGGAATTTGAATGCTAAACCTGTGACCTAAACCTAGCGGACTTTGTTCTTTTGAAGCTTTGAAGCCTAAGAATTGGGCTGGGCCGGGTTCAGTAACTAACATGGATTTCTCCTTAAACACCTAAGCCTAAAACCTTATATATTAAATTTCAACTGAAATTAAAAATGCATATGCAATTTAGAATGAAGTTTATTTATTATTTTGAAATTAAGAAAAATTTAAACTCCACATATTACCGGAAATAGTTTTTCTATTATGTAGAGGGTAAGGTTACGTATTATCAAATTTTTTTAGACTGCGAGATTTCAGATTGGGTGTGATGATATTAATAATGCAAGTAGTCTGATAATACTCCGGTGTTTTGATGGTCATGTTTTACTTATAAAAAAGGTATTAGTGACAGAATAATTAAATGAGTCCCAAAATCATTAGCCTAAGCACTTTTCCAACTTTACCAAGCAGGGTTTTTATCAATCTATTTAAAATCAAACCCGAAGTTAAACTGGTAAGATAAAAGTTTTAAGATTTAAAAGGTTCAATCGATATTAGATCGTCATAAAATTGATTAAAAATTAAATAAAATTTTAAAATTTAAATATGATTGAAAGGACTGTTAGTTTATAAAAAATGATCAATTAATTGATAAACTGATCGATTTTTGATAACAAGAACTATTAAAATAAATCAAACTGGAGTTAAAAATTGTATTAAAAATTAAATGGTTTAAAATTTTTACGGTTGAGTTGGCTTGATGGTCTAAGTTTTTTAATCGCCAGTTTTTATAATCTAAAATAACATATCTTTGTCAATTTTTTGCTGGAAAAACGGCGTCGTACTGTTCAGTTCGCATGCCCAAAGGGTTAAACTTAAAAGCGGACATATATGGAAGACAAAACTAAACGCGGGAAAAAGAGCCGTTGTTCATTAAAACCCCTAAAATTTTGGCGCCAAATCCCACCTTTGGAGCTTAGCTTTATAAACACAGTTTGTAATATTTGCATATAATAATATATCGTCCTTTTTCTCTCTGCTTCTACACCTCTGTTCCTTTCTCTCTCTCCCTCTCATAATTTTCCTGCAAAAAAAATCTCTCTTTTTTCCTTCACTTTCTGAGCCCATTTTCTCTCTATCTCCCTCCCTAATTTTGGCACCCGAAGGCCTTTTCTCTTATTCCTCCCTTCTGTCTCTTTCTTTTTGTCCTCTGTTTTGATTCCTCAAAATCAAAATCCCATCTTTTGTCTCCCCTGTTTTCCTCTGGTTTAGCTCCTTCTTTTACTGGTCGGACATGGGGCTTCCAAAGAAGGCACAGGTGGATTCGGGGTTGGACTCCGAAGCCAAGAAATGGGTAATCGCCGGAATCTCGGTAAGGCCTTCACTGAAGCCGGTAAACACGAAACCAAGAGTGAGAGACAACGACGGTGACGATTTCGAGGAGCGCGCCTCTACTACTCCTACTGCCAAAGAAGCTAGAATACCAGAAAGATTGCCGTGTCCTCCGGCACCCATGAAGCGCCGTCCTTCGCGGTGTCACTCTAACCGTGTTAGGGAGTTCTTTACCCCTCCTGACTTGGAGACAGTGTTCAAATCGTATGTTGACAAAGGAAATAGAGAGGTTGAGATTAGAGTGGCCCAGTAGGCGAGTAACGTGGGAGGTTGATTTAGAAACAAGAAGAAATTACTGGCTTTGTAGGTTTTTTTTTTTTTTTTGGTTTCTTTACTATCAGCTTGTGATATTAGTTGTTAGTAGATGTTATGAGTTGAAGATGTACAAAGATATGAGATTTCATGAAATGAGTAGCTTAGTTTCAATTTTCGTTTTTTGCTCTGTTTGTTCTCTTACCTTCGTCTAAGGTTTGTAAGTGTAGAGTGTGCTGTTCATATTCTAGTAGAGATTGTAGTTTCATGGAAATTATGGACTGCATTTGCTGTAATACTTAGTCCAAGCTTGAAGATTTATCCTTATTGATGAGGTTGGTTTCCATATTCTTGTATAGTTGGTATGTTTATCAAGTTTTGATTCATGGTGGAAGTTTGCTCATTTACTCACTCTAAAGTTGATAGTGCCTGGTAAAACTGGAAACGTTTATGCTATGACCATTCTCTGCTACAATCATAGTCATCATCAAGCTTCTATTCTTAACAATCCCTTCTCCTTCAAAATTGTTAACTTGGCAGTTATATTATTGGGCCAAAAGACAAAGAATCCATGTTCATAGTACCGGCTGTGGCCTCAAGCCTTCTTCACCTTCACCTGCTATGACCTAAGTTCCTGAAGCTCTCAGTTTCCAAGAAAAGAAAGCACACACGTGTACAGTATAAGTAAGTTTCCAATGTTGGAGAATATCAAGGAAAGTAACCAAAAGAACTGAACCAAAAGTAAATCCTTTTCCTGGCATGGATTTGTGACCTCAGCTAAACCCTGTGCAACTCCCTGCTTCTTTGAACTTATCTCCTGTTGTAAAATGACAAAACATGTACAAATTGGCGTGTTAGAATCCTATGTGGGGTTAAGGAGCAGGTTGTCTGGTTTCACTTTCAAGCACTTAGTGACAAGGACCTTCTGAAGAGATTCGATGAGTTTGTGGATATGATTTAGGCCATGTTTATCATCCAAACACCAATTTTTTAATGGTGCAGACAAGGCATGTACTTGAAAGATTTTAAGGGATTTGTTTGAAAAGGTGAGAAATTTACATATGATGAGGTCCTTTTCTTTCTCGTATTAAAAACAGGACAAAGGTTTCTAGAGATGAGGATGCTTTAAGAAAGCCTGTACTGTGCTAAAAACTATTGTCTTACTTTGTCAGATTCTGGATGTATTATGCCACAAATTTCTCTATTATGGTCTGTTGGCCATATGTTACCTCAGAAGAAGCCATAGAAAGAACAACATGTTCTGCAATTTCTGCATAATTTTACCTCGGCCTCGTTTACTGGTTCTTTGGTGTGGTCTGCAAACAAACATTTACAGAGCAAAGAAAGTTCTGTTCTTGGATACCAAGGGCTCGTACTAGTCTTGAACATGATGAAACACGAACTCCATGTCCCATCCACTGCAATTTCTTTTAACAGAGGGAAAAAAGAAGAGCAGGGCTCGGAGGTGCTAAGCTACAAATCCTTTTGAAAAAGGAAACGCCTTTTACTGTGATGTCAATGTTCATTTATGAAAGAACAAACATTTTTGACCAGAGTTAAAGAAATTGAATGACACCTGCCTGGTTTGGGTTCCAATACCTGCCTGGTTTGGGTTCCAACACCTGCCTGGTTTGGGTTCCAACACCTGCCTGGTTTGGGTTCCAGCCAAGCTCCAAACTTTCATTGATGTTTCCTTGTACCTCGGGTCGGGGACCAGAATTGATAGAAACTAAAGAGACGCACTTGCTGACGTATTATGTTCCTCCATGGACTTCAGAGATTCCTCAAAACAAAGCATACAAAAAGCATAATTGTTCTTGAACAGTGTGATAATCCAGTGATAAACAGGAACAGACTTAATAAAAATAAAGAAAAATATAAAACCTGCAACTATCTTTTCACAAAAGGTTTAAGTAAATTTTTTTATTATTATTATTATATATTTTAATATTATTAAAATAATACTTATTATACTTTAATTAAGGATTAAAATAATTTTAAAACTTATCTAAATATTTTATAAAATATTAAGGTATAAATAAAATTCAATCAATATTTAAAAAAATATTTTTATAATCACATTAATATTTAGTGAATTTTATTTTTTTTAGTTATGATGTCGTATAAATTAAATTGAAATATCAATTATTGAGAATTAATTAATATAAACCTAACTCCATTATTATTTAAGATATTATTAATATGTTTTAAAATATTCAAACATGATATATTATTATAAAAAAATTAATTAAATCTTTTAAAAACATATTAAGGTTCCATTCAACTCTATTACCTAAAGATTGCATATCCCTGAATTTGACAATTCTTTCAATATTTTAAAAATTGGACCAAAAGATAAATCGGTAAGATAAGATGTTTAAGTTTTAAAAGATTCAATTGGTATTAACCGTCAGCTAAAAATTGAAAGAAATTAAAATTTTGAAATATGCTAAAAGAAGATTGTCCCGGTTCATCAAATAATTTGAAGTTTAATTGAAAAGAAGATGTTAAATAAAAATTAATTAATTAATTTTAGTTTATAATAACTTATTAATTTATAAAAATTGACCAATTGTTTAACAAACTAATCGATTTTTAGCATCAAGAGTTATTAAAGTAAATCGAATACAAAAGTTGAAAACTAAACCGAAAAATTTGACGGTTCAAGATTTTTACATTTAAATCGGTTGAATCTTTCAATCATTAATTTTTTCAAGCCATTCTAATATCAATAATATAAGAAACATCCTATGAGTTTAAGTTTCATTCTTGCAATTTAGATAACTAAATCATAATACTTTTGGCTTAATAAATAAAATACTTTATAATATATATTGTCATTATCATAAGATCAATAAAAAATTTCACGTATATTTTAAACTTTAATTTGTATTACCTAAACTTTAATATGTATCAAATACGACATATAAATATAAAATTCGTTGACGTTTTAATATTTTATTTTTTCCTATTATTATTACTATATTATTTAAATATGTATATGTATTATTCTGTCTTCTTATTATGGGTCTATTAGAAATATTGTGTTTTATCAGTTAAAAATAAGACTACGTATTATTGGATCTTTTTAAAGGACTTTGTGTTGTTTGTAGGGATGTTAGTGGGTTTTCAACCTGATTAATATCTGCACCATCCGACTAAAAAAAATAGACATGAAGGTTAAAAAATAGATTTTAAATGAATCTTGAAAAATGGTTGTAGATATGGGTCTAGTGATAACCCAAATCGATAGATACTCATACTCTACCTATTTTTTACTAACTATTTTTTGCTTTTTAAAATATTTATGTTTAAATATAATAAAATATTAATATTTTTTTAAAAGAAACAACTTTAAAATCCTTACTTTATTCCTCAATCCCCACCTTTGTCATCATATTTTACTTTCTTATAAGATGATAATAATGCAAATGATATAGAGATGAAGTTTTGAATGTCGTGAAATCCACGTAAAGGCAATTTGAAGCTTTGGATATTTCTATCTTTGTTCTAGTTTTTTATTGTGAAAAAATATATTATTTTTCATAATCAAAATTGCACTAGACATTATGATTTTTATTATTCCAATTTTATAATTTTTTAAGGCATACAAATCAAAATCTTGACTTATTATTATTAAAATAATTTTATCTGCTTTTTATATTTTCTATTTAAAAGTTATATTTTTATGTGCTATATAATCCGATGGATATCTAAAAGTTCAAACAATTCAACGGATTTGAATATGAGTAATAGTTCGTAAAAATTGATAAATTTTAAATAAATAAAAAATTGAGTAATAAAAATAAAAATAAACGTGGGTAGAATAATATCTAAGCCGAAACTTACTCGTTGCTATCCTTAGTTGTTTGGTTGTTTTGTAATTATTAACGAAATAGCAATAAATGGTAACAAGGCAGAGAGAGGTACACTAGGGTGAGTTTGGTACAGCAAACACTAAATGGACAATTGTGGATAAGATGGTATCCGAGGCAGCCTCTAAAATACAAACAGAAAATAAAATAGAAGGTTCAATTAAATTTTATTTACCACAAAATTAAAAATAAAATTATACTATAAATAAATAAATTTTCTTATTTTTTAAAATAAAATTTTTTACTATTGATATTTTTTTCATCTAAAGGGTATGAAGAACTATAATTTAAATTCCTAATACTATAATTAATTAACATTTTTTACTAATATTTTTTGTATTAACAAGTACAGAATCGTCATGATTTTGTTCTGTACGAAAGTCAATTGGGCCATTCTAAAACGGAACGGAATTCAATGGAGTGTCTGTTTTCAACGCGGTTTGATTTGAGCCCACTTTGTGGTCTGCCTGCCCGAGCTGCCCGCCACGTAGGAAAGTTCTAGCCCTAATTTCGCGCCAAGAATTTCACGTTTAGCCCGCGAAATGCGGGGTGCTGACGGCTGAGATCCAAAAGACCATAATGCCCCCGAGTTCTTGAAAAGCGGCGGTCCTTAAAAAGCTAGAAATAGGCAAACTCATCGGATGGGCAAAAGTGGGAGTGAAAATGTAGGATGATTATTTACCATGAATCGCCTGTGTGTCATTGACTCATTGTGTATATCCAATTAATTAATGAATTAGATTTAATTACACAATGAGATTGAGTTTACATAATGTACATTATTTGAAACAAACTCATTAATATTAGAATTGAATTCAATTATGTTGTTTATAATACAATTAAAATGAATTCAATTATTTTATATAACATTTTTACCATTTATTAAAAAATAATCTTATTAAATAATAAACATTTATACTTATATAGAGCAAATTTAAGCATCAATTTTATTATAAATGATATCAAAAAGTTCATTATTAAAATAAAAAGAAAAATTGATTGCAAAAAATATAGATAGGATAGGAAAATAAAAGAAGAAACTAAATCGAACGATGAATCTAAAAAAAATGATGATTATAGACAAAAAAACGAAAAAGGAAAAGATATCCATAAGCAAGGTGCTGATTCGTGGAGAAGGTATTGTTGTTCCATTTTTTTTGGTGGAAAGGGCTGCTTGAGATGAAGAGATATATGGTAGGATTAAATGAGTATTATTGGAAGGATACTTTTAATGTTCAAAAAAAGAATTGAAGTCTCAGTTCATAATTCAATTCTGATACTTTTTTAGGTGAATTCAATTTATAAAAGATGACGAGGTTCAATTTATGTATTCCTCTTTTTTTTTTTTGTTTCCAAACACATTACTTTGATAATCTTATTTTTAATAAAAAATACTGTTTGTTAATAACCCTTGGACCGATTCATTGACCTTCTAAAAAAGCCCATATTCAGACATATACAAGGCTCAGGCCTTTTGTTTTGTGTTTAAAATTTTGATTGAATATTGAATAAATGAGTTGAAATTGAAAAAGAAGGAGACACTTGTCAGTTATGTGGCATTGTCAACATGTTAAACATTAGAACCCAATCGGAGTGGATGAAGGTCGGATGGTCGGATGCATCGGCCGGCTGTAATTTAGGCGGTTAACTTCAAAACTTCGTGTCACATCATTGGTTGGAGATAAGATACTGAGCTAGTAACCCTCTCGCTCGCTTGCTCACTGAGTCACTGTTGTTGCCATGGCAATCCCAAGCTTCAATCTGTGCTCCTCCACTAAATTCTTACGTTTCCATGCCAAACCATCCCTCGCCGGTTCTATCAGGAAGCTTCCGCTGGTAACCACCGCAACTAGTTTTCCGTCCGAATTCCTCCTCCCTTCGCCGCCGACCAGATACCGCGGCTTCAAATTCCTGATTCCAAGAGGGAATAAGCAATCGGAACTCTACGAGAAATTTCGGGAGGTTCTGCCCGGCGGCAGTTGGTGGAATATTTGCGATTCCGAGAACGAAACGGTGAATAGTGCGACCAGCATGTGGTCGGCTCTTCGGCGAATGTGGGAGTTGCTTGCAAATGATCAGTGGATTGTGTCTGTTGCCTTTGGCTTTTTGATTGTTGCGGCGGTGAGTATGTGTTACATTATGAGCTTATTCGCTTCGATGGAGCAGTTAGAGCTTTTAGTTGTTCATATTGATTATATGAAAATTGCAGGCTTCGGAGATAACGATGCCAAGAGTATTGGCTGAGTCCATTTTTTCTGCGCAGAACCACCAATCTTCGGCGTTCTTGATGAAAGCTCGTTTGCTGGCTGTTTTGTGTTTCATTTCTGGTGTAAGCAGGTTGGGTCTTTTCTTGAGATTTCGATTCAGTTGTGAATTTTGTTGAAGCAAGTAATATTTTTTTTTTCTCAATTTCTTTAATCTTCAGTGGCTTGCGAAGTGGCTGCTTCTCAATTGCAAACACAATACTGGTAAACCTTTTAATCATATATGCCATGAATATTCCAAAATTTGTTCTTCATTGAAATTGTTGACTCTTTTTCTTCGTTTCCTTAGTCGCTTGTTTGCCTTCACATTTCCATTGCTCTGCACTTTGTTACAGATTAAGCGTCTAAGGGAAGCTTTATATTCAGCTCTTATTTTCCAGGTTTGTGTTTCATGAAGTTAAACATATCTAAATCACATTGGGGGAATTGTTCTTTAACCATTGTATATAGTAATGTTTCCGCCATTGTTCCATGCGGTTATCTGTGATGCAGAATATGCCATTTTTTGACAGAGAAGAAGTTGGAGGTTTGACAAGCAGGTTAGGCGCAGATTGCCAACGACTGTCTCATGTTGTAGCAAATGATGTCCATTTGATAGCACGCAATGTGCTTCAGGTTTGCAGTTCTTTAGGAATTATTTCTTCATGATACTCACAAAGCTAAGTGGTGTATTCTAACTATTTGCTTTTGTGTATGAATGTTTAGGCGATTGGTGCAGTTGTCAATTTGCTTACTTTATCTTGGCCTCTAGCATTGTCATCATTGCTGATATGCTCTGTTCTTGCTACAATCTTTATGGTTTATGGCCAGTAAGTTTGTTGTCTTTCTTTGCGTCATCATATGTTAACTGATTGGTGTTACAGATCTTATGAGAAAACCAACCCAAAAGTTAGCTTGAAGGGTAGGAGAGCCTTCTCTTTTATTGCCGATATGGGACAATTAGACTTAACAATTGGTTACTTACAATTCCAACAGAGTCTAATAAGATTGTCTTATCCACTACATTTATGTAGGCTTTAGTTTCCAAATTTGTTTACTTTCCCTAATAACAAATGAATTCATTTCCTTCATTAACTAAAACCATTTCCTTCATTAACTAAAACTACTTTTACCCTTCATCTGGATCATTTTTCTGGTTCGTTAGAAATTTTATCTGAATATTTTCTACTCTGAAACAAATGCATATTGGTATAAACATGGGATGTAAAGAAGTTGCCTAATAATTTCTGTTTAATAGGTACCAAAAGACAGCTGCGAAGATAACTCAAGATGTTACTGCTTGTGCTAATATGGTAAAAATTAAAATGTTACTGAATGTTTCAGTTTTAAGTATAATATTTTCTTTTTCTTGATCTTGATTATGTTTTGGTATAGGCTGTGGAAGAAACATTTTCTTTTATTAGAACTGTGAGGGCTTATGGGACAGAGGTGAAAGAACATGGAAGGTAATAATCTAAACTTTTAAATTCTAATGATGGATTCATACTGGTATGATTCTTCACTTTCTTAGAGGCATCTATAAATGCTGAACTATTTTTATGAAATGAAGAATTGTAAGACATGGTTTCTGCTACTCCGGGAAAGTCAAATTTTTATTCTAAATGGTGATAGGTACAGACAGTGGTTGGAGACATTAGCTAATGTAAATGTTCGAGAAAGTGTGGCTTACGGGTTCTGGACTATGAGTTTTAGCACTCTTTATCGTTTAACACAGGTTTGGACATTATTTAAATGATGAAGAACAAGAATCTGTTGCTTTGCTATTGCTTGTGTTCTTTATAAAGTCTGATATCTTTTTTCTCATATTACCTTTTCTAGATTTTTGCGGTGCTGTTAGGTGGAATGTCTATAATGACTGGCAATATATCTACTGAGCAGCTCACTAAGTACGTATTGTACTGTGAGTGGTTAATTTATGCAACTTGGAGGATAGTAGACAATATATCATCGTTGTTGCAGGCTACTGGAGCAAATGAAAAGGTTTTCCAGTTACTCCAACTCTCACCCAGTGACCAATTCATGTCTCAAGGTAGACTCCACCCACTGAGTCACTGTATGCTTTGAATTAATGGGCCAAGAATTCTGTAGATTCAAATAATTTAGATGGCTGGTCCAACTGTTTGCAGGGGTGAAATTGCAAAGGCTAATGGGACAAATTCAGTTTGTTGATGTGTCATTTCACTATCCTTCAAGGCCAGCGGTACGTTATCTGCTACACTTTGTTCATACTTCCTTGGTAGAGCTAGACATAATGAGTGAACTAGTTTCTTAGTCCATTTCTTTCTCTAAATGGCAATTCACGAATTCAGCGTGTTTAATTTTTCTCTGCTATTTGGATAGGTTCCCATACTAGAAAACTTGCACCTCTCAGTACAAACGAATGAAGTGATTGCACTTGTAAGACTATTCTATCTTATGATCTCCCTCTTTTCAAGGCTGGTTTAAATGACAGCTTGTGTGTCATTTGAAAAGGTTGGACCTAGTGGCAGTGGAAAAACCACTTTAGTTCATCTTTTACTTCGCCTGTATGAACCCACCAATGGCCAGGTAACTGCATTGGCTTTTCACTTTCACCAAATTCTGAATGCCATAACCAAAATAAAATACGGAATGTTCTTGTGTGTGTTTCACCTTACCCGAAACAGGCATAAACCGACGCAGTAACAGATTTTGTTTGTATAACAACGTTGTTTATCACCGAGTCCCTACTTATTTATCAGTCCTCTCAGGGATTATTCCATTGACAATTTCAGTGAACAGTAGCTACTTTATGAATTTCAGATCTACATTGATGGTTTTCCTCTTAAAGATTTGGATGTCAGATGGCTGAGAGAAAATATAGGATATGTTGGACAGGTTTGAATCTATAACTCATCATATCTGTATCTAAGATAAGCTTATGCTGATGTTCCGATTTAGTCAGGAGCTGGAGCTCTTTCACATGGATGTTAAGTCCAACATCACATATGGATGCCATCGAGAAATTTGTCAGGAAGAGATAGAAAATGCCGCTAGACGCGCCTATGCTCATGAATTCATCTCAGCTCTTCCTGATGGCTATCAGACAATTGTTCATGACAACTTGCTCAGTGGAGGACAGAAGCAGCGAATTGCAATTGCGAGGGCTATGCTCAGATACCCTGCAATTCTGATCCTTGACGAGGCTACCAGTGCATTGGACTCGGAAAGCGAGCTCTTTGTCAAGGTTTCGCTTATTTTATCACCATCTGAAAAACCAAATGAGAAGTTACTAATTGATAATTAACAGTTCTTAATATGTATTACAATGTCCAGGGGATTCTTCAAGAATTCAAGAATGGACAAGGTGCAAAAAGATCTATTATAGTTGTAGCGCACAGGTATTTTCCGTGTCTGTACTGACGAGTGCAAAGTTACTAATTTTGAGATCAGTTCCTTAACTTGGACTAACTTTTGCAGGCTTTCTACAATTGAAGCCGCTGATAGAATCATTGTAATGGATGGCGGTCGAATTGTAGAGGTTGAGGTTCTAGTTACCTTCTGATTAAATAGATATCATCCAAGTTTTACTTGTGATTGTTGCAATAGACTCTAATTCTGCTAACATTTTAATGTCGTTTTCTTCCCATGATTTCAATAGCTTTCCAGCTTATGCTCTTTTTTATCTGCAGATGGGTAACCACAAGGACCTCCTTCTAAACAAAGGGTTGTATTCGCACTTGGTGAAGATACAAAGGAATTACTTAGAAGCCTGAATTCAAAAACCATCATTTTCTCGAAATTCTCAAACAGATTCTCTACCTGAATTGCTTTTACAACCAGTAGCCTGAACAAGAAAGTAAAATGGAACAAATCGTAGTGAAGGAAAGCTTTCAGAGATTCTCGAGAGCTTCGGTGGAGAAATCTCCTGGCTGAGGAACCTGTTGATGAGGGAGCCCTTTAACTGCCCCAGTTTTCTCTATTTTATTGTCATCTTCGTCTTCCTCAGCCATGTCTGCTCTTTTACGCTTGCTTCTTTTTGGCGGCTCATCTACCACACCTTTTAACTTCTTTCACCGCCTTCCGCTCCTTGGACCTTTCCTCATCCTTCTCTCTGTTAGCTGTAACATCCATGGTTCTAAGCTAACTTCTGCACCGACCAAGATCAAGTGCTGAACTGTGATCTCCCACCACTCTGATACTAAGGTAAGACGAGTATTTAACTCTACTAGTATCAGCTCGGAAGTACCAAAATCTCTAGTATGCATGCAAATGTCAGTCCATGGTCTAACATGTGTAACCAGATCCTGATGTTGTGGATGAAGCGCCACCTTCATTTGACACATGTTAGACACTAGTAAAGTTGCCTACTTATCTAATTTCTTTTGGGCACGAGCTACTTGATTAGCTTAGCTCAATGCTAAAGAGTTGATAACATTTATTGTAATCTTCACATGGACTTTTATTCTTTAATTTCTTTGATATAATGAACTGTTTTTAATTTTATTTTCTTAATCCTATAAACGTTTGCCTTTTGTTAAATTATAAATTATAAATTACTAAGTGAGCAATCAAAATTTAAGGATTTGATTATATCTAATATAATTCTCACTTACAAAAATTAAAGTTTAGATTTTAGATATTAAAATATCAATCCTGAATTAAAAAATTGACTTCTAGTATTTTTTGTTTTAAAGAAATTACTTATGATTAAAAAATGTTCAATTAGTTTAATTATAAAAATTTTAAGTTGGTTGATTTTTTAATTTAATTTTTTATCTTTGCTTTTAATTTATTTTAATAATTTTTATTGTTAAAAATTGACTAAGTTAATATTTTTATTTTTTAAATCAAAATTAATTAATTAATTTTTTATTTAATAATTTTTTAATTAATCTTCAAATTTTAAATTTTAAGGTAAGGATTTTTTAAAATAATTTTATTTAAAAATTTTAATTTATCATTTTAACTTGTAATTTTTTAAAATATTGAGAATGTACTAATCATGTACTCAATTGGTGTGCAGGGATACAAACACAACCTCACGTGATTGGAAGGACTACACACGTCATTGTCAAAGTCTCAAATAGAGGGTTTAAGGACCCAGAAATAATAGCGATCCATCTAGGGCATACGTTCCTCTTTTGGCTTCCCCAAAGTATTTTCTTCTTCTAAAGCTCCGTTCTTTCTCGCTCAAATCAAAATCCCTCGTGAAATTTGCGCTAAAATCTGGAATCCTCATGGACCCACAAGACAAAGAAGCCATTCTTGACGGAGAACCCAACGAATTGAAGTCTAATGATCATTTTGGGGACGAGGAGAAGTCTCACTCTCTGACTGGAGATGGAGCGAGTCCTGGGTATGAGGGAGTTATCACTTTTCCTATTTTTTGGTTGTCCATTTTTGTGAAGGAGAAAAGAACAGAAATTTGGATCTTTCTTTTGTTGGTTTAGTTCCTCTGCGATGAGAATATGATATAGTCTAATTTGAGTGCTTTGTTTTCGTAATTTATATAAATGTTTATGATCGGTTTTCTCTGCTTTGTTTGCGTTAAATTAGTTCGTACACTTTTCAGTTTAGACACCTCCAAGTGCTAGTTATGTTCTATTCATGTAGTTGCTCAATTCAAATCCTTTCTATAAGTTTAGCAAAATGTGGTCAAAACAGCTTTTGTTGTTTGTGAATGTATTTTGAGTTTTTTTCTGGTATATCTGAACTGCCATTTACGTTCTTGGAAACCCGTTTGATTAGTTTGTTTAATATTACTCAACATGTTGCAGAAAGATATTTATAGGAGGTTTAGCAAGAGAGACTACTAATGGTTAGTTTGTTCATCCTGTGCAGAATTACAGATTGTACCCTCTAGGTCGTGTTTGTTTTGGGTTTTCATTTTTTTTCTGTTTTCTTTGGTGTCTGTCTATGCAGCACAATTCGTCAAATATTTTGGTAAATATGGTGAAATTACAGACTCTGTGATAATGAAAGACAGAAAGACAGGACAACCTCGTGGCTTCGGCTTTGTGACCTATGCAGATGCCTCGGTTGTTGATCAAGTCATTCAAGAAACACACATCATCAATGGGAAACAAGTGGGGTTTCTTTTTTTTTTTTCTTTTTACATTAATGAATTGAGCAACTGATTCTTTGTTCCATATGCAAGTTTTTCTGACAATCATGTGGTTTTCTGATGTATGTTGTGGTTTTCATTTTCTTTAGGTTGAAATCAAACGAACAATACCAAAAGGGGCTATTGGATCTAAGGATTTTAAAACCAAAAAAATTTTTGTTGGCGGAATTCCTGCTTCAGTTACAGAAGGTAAGTAGCACTTAGAAAGTTGTACCTTTGTTGGCTTTGATTTTAGTGAGAGGATCCTATGTTTGATTGTATCAACTTGATGTATTCATTGCAATGAACAGATGAATTCAAGGAATTCTTTTTGCAATTTGGAGAAGTCGTAGAACACCAAATCATGCGGGACCACTCAACCAATCGTTCTCGTGGATTTGGATTCATTACTTTTGACAGCGAAGTGGTGGTTGATGATCTTTTAGCTAAGGGCAACAAGCTTGAGTTGGCTGGAACCCAGGTGAGAAGATGGTATATCAACAGCTGCATTTTGTTCTTCGTTTCCAGATTTTTAATAATCTTTGCCTTTTCAATGGTTATCATTCCTCACCTTTGACATTATACTAGTTCCGAAGATTAGGATAATCTCTTGCTGATATATTCACTAGTTATTATTGGGATTTATCAACAACCCATTTTCAATCTTGGAGATTTTTTTTCTTGCAACAACTCCATGAAGTGAACCCTACATAGGTCTATTTTTGGTACCTTTTTGTGTGACGGATCTTTACAATGATTTTCGATGTCTAAATTTTAATTTAGAATTGGGCATGTGTCTTTTCTCTTCTCTGCTTGATGATGGTCAAACTAATACGAGTTGCTGATTTTTAATACTGATATAATTATTAATAACCAAATGGATTCCTCAATTGTTGAAGTTCTAATATATGGAGGACCAACTAGACAGTCCACCTTTCATGATTAGAAGATGTGCCCTTTGTTTGATTCCATTTTACTTTTAAGTGTTTTAGGAGGATAAGACTAGTCAATATATAATTGACCGGTGACATGGTAATTTCACGAACTATTTTCACCATTCTTTTGGGTAATAATTCTGTAGTTTGCAAGAATGAAAGAACATGTTTTGTTCTCATTGAGTTTTATTTTTACATCACTCTTTTTTTGTGTATCGTTTAGGTTGAGATAAAAAAAGCAGAACCAAAGAAACCTAACCCACCACCACCCTCTTCCAAGCGCTATAATGACTCGAGGCCTAGTTTTAACAGTGGATTTAGTGATTCGTATGCTGGGTATGGAGCTAGTGGCTTTGGTAGTGGTGGTAGTGTTGGTGGCAGTTATAGAGCGGGGGGTGCCTATGGAGGTAGAGCTGGAGGTTATGGTGCATATGCTGGGGTTGAATTTGGTGGTTATGGAGGCTATGGTAATGGTGGATTAGGCCCTTATAGGGGAGAATCCTCAATGGGGTATTCTAGTCGTTACGGGGGAAGCTTTAGCAGAGGTTATGATTTTGGGGGTGGTTATGGTGGCCCCAGTGAAACTTATGGTGGATATGGTACTGGTTACGGCAATAGCTATGATACCAGCCTTGGGGGTGGCTATGGGGTGGGCAGTGGAGGTTCCTTCTTTGGTAGTAGAGGGGGATACGGTGGTGCAGGTACGGGAAGATATCATCCTTATGGGAGATAGTTGGCTCTTGAAGGAATGATTTAGGGATTGTATGGTGTAAGAACTTTGAGGGGTCATCTGATTTCTGGTATCGAGCTTAAATTTCCAATTATGTTAAGCATGTACCTCCCTGCTGGTTCCTTCGTCGTGAGGGAGGAGCTGCTCGGAGTACTCTCTGAATGTTAGACATTTTATTCTTCTTCTTTTAGTTTGCCAAGAGCAGACGACCCAAGAGACTATATTCATCTAGTCTTTATTTTATCACCATCCACTGCAAATTGGACTACAACATTGTATCCTCACTCAGATTGTGAAAAGAACACCTTTAGACTAAAATCTGCACTTACCTGTATCTGTTCACTTTCCTTTTGCTAATTTTATTGTTGTAATACTACCAGAAATCTTAAATTTTTGCTGTTGGCTAATAGATGGTCCTCTCTGTTCATGAATGCCTGAGTTTATGATTTGTATCAATTTCCTATTGTCTGGTTACCCTGTAATACTAATGACAATAGTTTTCCTGTGTTACAAACTAGAAAATTAACCAACTGAAGTCAAAATGGATTCAAATCTAATTATGGTGGAGGAGGAACATGATTTTTCCATCATATCTCACTTTTAAAATGGTTGGAGGTTGATATCTATGTCTGTATATCACAACTTCAAACATCTACATTATTGGTAAAATTGTCTTTCACAAGGAGTGACAGAGATCAGATGAAGATGCCAAGTATTGTTAAAACTTAGTTCTTCTGGTTTACCTTGTTACTAATGAAGATTGCAGGCTAATACAATTAAGCAAAAGCTTTCTAGTTGTCCATCGGTTCTTTATTGTGTTATGGTTTAAAATGTCCTACATCGATAATAAAAGAAACTGATGTGGAGTTTATAGGCTTATGAGCTCTTCCACCCTTCAAGTTAGCTTTTGGGGTTGGTTCTCTCGTAAAAACCTATAACAATTGGTATCAGAGCCGGTCTTAGAGTGGTGGCCCATGGAGTGGTGGCCCATGGAGTGGTGACCTGGGAGTGCCAGCCGTGACCAACATGACCGTGACCAACATGGCCGTGACCAATGAGGCCATTGGTCCTTATGGGGGGACGAATGTTACGGTTTAAAATGTCCCACATCGATAATAAAAGAAACTGATGTGGAGTTTATAAGCTTATGTGTCTGAAAGTTTCTTTATTCAATTCAGGCATAAATTTCTTTATTCACATAAATTTCTAGCAATTTTTTCATTGGTAGCTTAAAGATTTATAGGCTGTTTATGCTTAGCATACCTTAGCATGCATGCTGCCTGAAAGTTTCTTTATTCAAGAAAAACAAATGTTGTGATGAACAGCCATTTTTTAAAAATGGGATCACTTATGAGGGTAGCTTACACTGAATATATAATCCAATCGACATGAGAAATTGTTTCATTGGTAGCTTGCACTGGATATATTATCAAATCTATGTGGACAAATTGTTAGCTGTTTGAGAAGGCAATTGACATGAAGAGCATGTCAGTTGCAAGGTAGGCAGTGGGATAATGCAAAAAATACTATAACTGCTAAGGTTGGTACCACTTAACCTTCTCCAAATTCTGATCATTCTTTTTGCTTCTTGCAATAAAAATCTATTTCCCCAATATCTGCTACTTAAGCTAAGATATCGAACTCAACTCCTTGGAATGTGATGGTTAATGAATGGCTGGGAATGCAGAGCTAATCATGTCTTCAGTTGGATCCAAAAACATCATGGAGAGAAACCAAGATCCTGACAAGGGTAATTACCAAAAGACAAGCATGGAGGCAATCCTTACAGCTTCTAAGTTGCCAAAGGTAGTTCCTCCACTTCCTCATGGTGAGAACGTGAGAAGGCCTCGTGGAAGGCCTGTTGGCTCAAAAAATAAGCCGAAACTACCAATCATTGTCACACGAGATAGTGCTAATGCACTAAGAGCTCATGCAATGGAGGTGGGCGCAGGCTGCGATATAAGCGAGAGTTTATTGATCTTTGCAAAAAGAAAGCAGCGTGGTATATGTGTGCTCAGTGGAAGTGGCTCCGTAACCAATGTCAGTCTCCGGCAGCCAGCCTCATCTGGAGCCGCTGTGACCCTTCATGGCCGATTTGAGATATTGTCACTTGTTGGATCAATTTTACATCCACCTGCACCCCCAGGTATCTCAGGGTTGACCATTTATTTAGCTGGCTCTCAAGGGCAGGTTGTTGGTGGCGGTGTGGTTGGTTCACTCATTGCTTCCGGCTCGTAATAATGGCTGCATCATTTATGACTGCCACTTTTGATCGCTTACCCTTGGATGATGAAGAGATTGCTGCAGCTAATCAGCATTATCAAAATGGTCGTGCTCACCACCTTGACGTCTCGGATTTTTATGGAATGCCACAAAACTTGCTCACTGAAGGTATTGTGCCACCTGAGGTATATTCTTGGGCAAAATCTAAGAAATAGACTGATTTCCTCAAACCCCGTGCTGGTCATACGTGGAAACTTTACGAGTATTGGTAGATTGCCCTGTATCAGCAACATCATTGTGGCTTCACGTGGCATGCTGCTACATACGTATAAGAAAGCACCTACCTATCCTATTAGTCGAACTAGAATCAATTTCCTTCTCCCCCTATTTTCTCATAATAATTAAAGGAGAACTTCTTTAAGACATGGAAAATATGATGATGATACGACGATCAAGTAGGGCAAATTCTAAGGTCATGTTATACATGACCTCAGTGCAATTATAACTGTGTAACTCTTCACTCAAAGAGTTTCGTAATATCTATATATGATGTCTTTTATACTCTTAAATCACTATATAAACATTTACTATTCCTAAAATAGGGGGATGCTGGAACTCGAACTTAAACTTAGGCTATATCTTTAAATCTTCATAGTAGGATTAGTCTTGGATGCTTGAAACCCGAAACTCAAGCTATATACCTCAACTCATCATAACACACCTTGCCTCAGATGCTTAAGATTTGACATGGATCCAAAGAATTTAAGCATATAAAAATTACATTATATCAATACGATGATTCATTGATCTTAAGAAGCTTATAGTTGATGATCACATATCAATATCATGTTTCTTAACAAATGTTGTTTACAACCTTTTAGTCCAAATCCATCCTAGTGGAAACTCATGTAGTTAAGTTTGAATCAGCCGAGATCATAAAACAAGCACCTGTACAAGATATAACTTGGTTCTGCCAAGTTTTGGCTGAACGGTGCGTTGCCGTTGAGATCCATGAATCGTCTTCCTTCTGAGATGAATCCG
>JAOTIZ010000001.1:23799421-23822214 GCA_027123425.1 Erythroxylum panamense | reverse complement strand
TAAATTTTTATTTCTCAAAATGTTTAACAAACCAACCACTATCAAAGATAATGGTAATCATTCATTCATCTTAACCAACCATCATAATTATAATGATTATATTCATTCTCATTCTTCAGCATATTCATTCTTATTTTTATTCTCATTATCTTCGATGAACCAAGCGCCCCTTTAGTTCTTCTGGTTTGCCTTGTTACTAATGAAAATTGCAGGCTAATACAATTAAAGCAAAAGCTTTCTGGTTGCCCATCGGTTCTTTATTGTTGTGTGAAGAAAGAAAGGAACGAGATACACATCATTTCCATCCTTTACAACGGCATTGGAATCACTCCTAATGCCTCATTACAGGAAGTGGTAGATTAAAAGAGTAACCATTATCAAATTTGAAGCAGTCCATGCCAGAAGGGATGTGAGGCAGATAAAAAAGGGGTTTCTGGTTAGGCACCAGTAATACAATTGATGCTTGGGAAGAGAATGATGTTGTGCACTGCACACCGAGAATGATTGTTCCCAAACATGCCCTTACATGATGATTTTTGACATAGGTCCCACATCCTTGGAGACCTTGTCCGAATATCCAATCCTACTAAAATCTCCATGTTGGGAACGTGTCAAAATCTCGGCCCTCTCTGAGGTTATTTGGAACAACATCGCTTCACCAAATCTTTCGTCTGGATATCAACGGCAGGTATTCCACAATCGCACTAGTCTAGAGTCTAGACCCGACAGCATGAAGCCCACCACCGTCTGATAAGACTGTCCTTTTTCAGGGCAAGAGTGTTCATTGGTGTGCCCCACTTGAGGCCACTTAACTAAACTTTCCTTTTCCTAAAACACTGTATGGTGATGATCCTGTTGTGGTGATGGAGACGATGAATTAAAGGGCGTATGCATATGCTAAACTTAAAAAGAATAAAGAATCTTTTATCTTATCTTCTAAAACTCATCACGTTCATTGGTTTTAGAGACGAATCAATTGGTATATTTTGATTTTAGTTATTATAATTTTAATTATTTTAAATTATTAAAATAATAATAATTTAAATCTTAATTAAAAATAATTACTTTAAAATAATCTTTGAAAAGGCAAGGTTATTTTTTGTAACTCAAAGGTTATGAGTTGGAGTCAGCACGGATTTAGAATTTTTTTTTAATGGAGACAAAATTTTATTTTTTATGAAATTAAAATTTAAAATAATAATTTTTTATATAAAATTTTTTAGAGACAGTAGGTGCAAATGCTTTCACTTGCCTCCAACGTGAATCTGTCTTTGGTCATAAAAACAAACTCTTTGTAAAATATAAAAGAAATGTTGCGTATAATAATAACCCTTTATGACCCTCACAAAGTAGAAAATTGGGACAACTTAAAAAAAACATGTCAAAAATTTTAAAGATACTATATATCTATTAGTGATTTTGATATTAATTTTTTTAAAAATTAAATATTTGTAATTATTTCAAGATAAATTGTTATGTAATTATTTTCTGATAAGTTTAATAATATATGGTTTTATTTTAAATTAATAAAGAGATTGCTTTTTAGTATTTAATAAAAATAATATTTTTAAATAACTTAAAAATAAAATATTAAACGAAATTTAAAAAATCTTAAACAATTTTGAGAAATAAATAAAGTTAATAGGGAGATTTGCATTTTCTTTTTAGTTTTTACCCCTAAATCATTGCCGCCAATCTTTTTAGATTCCTTAGCAATGTGCTCATTTTCTGCCCTACACAAAGGATCAGTGGGGCAGGCGGTGGGCCCAGACAGGTTGGCACTCTGTCCTACGTGTATTGTTCGAAAAGACGATATTGGCCTTAAAAGGATAGGTTAAATAGGGAACATTTAATTATTTGATGAGTGAGTGAGTTGGTCATGGTAAACTCCGCCATATGCGCAATATATTATCATGCGCCGGATGCATGCCAGCCGTCCACGTGCTCTTGTTGGTGGTTTCACGTGCGAGCATGTGAGGCCTCTCTCTTCCCCGCGAAAGGTAACTGTATTGGAAACGGCCTCGTTACTTAGACATCTCCGCATGATAAATCTATAGATTAATATAATATCTTGCAAAAAAGTGAGTTAGTAAATGGTTTTCTTGGTTTAAGTGAAGTTACGGATTTGAACCGTTCTCATATATGTAACCGTTTAAAATTTAGGATCAGATTTTTACCTCTCGTAAGGGACCTATCCGGCTTGAGCGAAGATTAGTATAGGATTGAAAGGTTTAAAGGTGTCTTCCTATAATTGGGACCCTCTTAAGACACCTCGTAGGCAACCAAATATATATATATATAATAACTTGCAAATTATGTTAATTAAGTATTTTATATTAGATAAATTTTATACGACAGGCTCAATTAAAAGAATATAAATAAGTTGAATCAAACACAAGATCTATTAATCTTATGATCTTCTATTTTATCAACTCAACCATTTCTATAATACTTATTGCTATTGTTGTTAATAATGGACTATCAATGTATTTTTCTTTTTTCAATAAAAGTTTCATTTTTATTACAAAATTATTAATTATAAATCATTGTGATCGTTTTATAGTTAATTTTTTAAAATAAGTACTAATTATTTCTTAATTATAGACAAATTTTTTACTTAACTTAAGAACATGATTACTTGTCTTTTTTTACTCTGTATATTTATTTAATTATTTTATGTAATATTATTAATCTTTACTAAATTCTATATATATATATATGATATTATGTATTGTATATTTTTATTTATATGTATTTATTTATATTTTTGTACTATTAATACTTTGTATTATATATAGTTTATTAGAGATAATTTCTTTATTAGATAAGGTAAGATTATGTATTACTAGTTCTCGCTATAAAGTACTGACTTTTTACCGTTAGGATGTTAGTAATTAAAAAATTATAGTTTCTCAATATATGATAAATAAGTTAATTTTAAAATATTTTAAAAGAAAATTCAATTATTTCATATGTTTAATATAAGAGTAAAAGATATTAAATTTTCTTATAATTTAAGAAAATTTAAAATTTTAAAATATTATTTATAATTTTCATTTTTTTCGTAAAATTTCATTATTTTAAATTCCAGTTAAAAATTTAACGAACAAGCACTAATATTATAAGCAAAACAATTAAATATTATTTATATGATAATATAAAATAACTCAGCATTTTAATTAAATTTTATTTAAATTAATAATTTATTATAATTATTTTTAAAATTTTAAAGTATAATAAATATAGACAAAAAAACAAAAGAGGGAGAGTCAAGAGTGTACAAAAGATGAAAGACGGCTTAAGTACAGGTTGAGTTGGTGGTAAGTACAAGTCTTCTGGTGTTTATGCTTGGCTTTTGCTTCTTTAGCCTCTTCGAAGCTTTCACCCAATGCCGTCAATCCTCCATTACATGCCGAATTACTAACAGAAACAGCTTTTCACTAAAAAACAACACCTTCATTTTTAACCATTCAATTTCTCATTATAACACTATCTCCCAGTCTCTGCTTTCCCCTAGCTTTTACTTTGTGCATCGATCCGATCTGGAGAATCACTTCAGAGGAATCAGAATAGAGAGAAAAGTAAAGGGTCATCAATCAATCAACCCAAAAGAAGAAAAAAGCTGTTTCACTTTCTTTTCCTGTGGTGTTTCTTTGACCTTTTCAGTCTCTTTTCTCTGCCATTTGATGTTGTGTTCTCTGTTATGCAAGATTGCTTCTTTCCCAGTTGCATTCTTTGCCATTCCTTACTCAGGTGCTTACTCTCTCTCTCTCTCTCTCTCTCTCTCTTGTTGGGTCAATCTAGTCTTTCTTCTGGTTCTTTTGTTATTTCTTTGCGTTTCCCTTTCTGGGTTTGCTTTATCTTGCTCCGTTTCTCTGCTTTTAGTTGGTGGTGAGAACTGTACCCAACACGCATGTATCAAAGAAATTTTCGTTTTACGCACTGTGCCATGTAAATGACTTGGATCCCACATTTGGGCTTTGATTCTTTTGTTAATTATTGGATTGATTGAAGTTCCTAAGGATTTTTTTTTTTTTGCCGTTGTTTTTCTGACTTGTCTTAACGTCTCATTCTTGACTCCATACTGGTTTCAGAGGTTTGATTTTGACATTTATTTTGATTGTATTAGACGGATTATAACTTGTTTAGAGGTTCAGCTTTGCCGTGTTCTTGTTTACTTCGTCATATTTGGAAGTTTGTTGTTTTCTGAAAAGCATATTTGGAAGTTTATTTACGTGTAATTACGTGTGGGTTATTGATGATTGAGATAGAGGCCTTGGTTTCTACGAACTCTTTTAAGAAATTAATATTGTAATTTGACTTTCTAATTTGTGGCTCATTCAAAGCTCCCATTATTGAGGTAGATATCGTAACAGCTACTTGATTTTGTTCTGGGTCTGTTCATTTAGACGGTTCAATGTGCAGATTCTGACTTCATGTAGCAAGTCATATTCATAGCAACATCTACAAGTTGCCAGTCTCCTGATTCTGGGGTGGGACAATCATATTTGTTTACTTACATGGAGTCGGTTGTTAATGGACTTGGTTCTTCCTCAAAGACACAGAACGCAGCTTCTGCAAAGCGCACTGGCTCCCCTGCATCTGTCAGGACACCCTTACCGTCTCAATCATCATCTCTGAAGCAACCTACATACGACGATGCCTTTGCTTCATACTTTGTGAGTGCACAAAATCATGGTGTCAAGAACATAAGCCACCCAAATGGTTCCATGACCAATCAGAAACATTCCGACGAAAAAGCTCTTAGAAATATACAACACGATGAAGTACCCAGTCTGGCTAAGAACTTTTACACTTCTGGTAAGAGTAGATCTGAATTTATTAGCACAGGTGAAGTTTCTAATGAATCAGAAGAGAATTCTCCAAAGGAGGGCGATTTGATTGGAGAAGCCAAGTCTGGCTTCAAGAATCCCATTAATTATCCAGACAATTCTAATTCAAGTGCCTTACTAGAATCTGAGAGCGTGGTGACTGATCCAAATGAGGGAGATATTGGACAGTTGAACAACCTTGATGCACCTCAATCAGAAGTTGGTTTCTGTCCAAGTCCTTCTAACAGTGTCTACACTGCCACTCTTTATGCCGAAGCCAAGCAAAGTTTTACAAGTGAAGATGCAAGCACTCTTGAAAAGTTTGGTGAAAGTGGTGAAGTAAGTATCTGCAATGATGTTGAGAGCCAGAAGACAAGCCTCTACAGAGGGAGCACTGACAGTGATATCAGCGATGAAAGCAGCTCAAGTAGTTTTAGCAGCACCTTGTATAAGCCTCACAAGGCAAATGATACCAGATGGGAAGCAATTCAAGTTGTCCAATGCCGAGTGGGAGCATTGGGATTCAATCATTTTAGACTGCTGAAGCTTCTTGGAGGTGGAGATATAGGCAGTGTTTATTTAGCCGAGTTGACTGGTACTAGAACATATTTTGCGTTGAAAATTATGAACAAGTCATCTCTAGCTGCTCGGAAGAAGCTCCTTAGAGCTCAGACCGAGCGTGAGATACTGCAATCTCTGGATCATCCATTTCTGCCAACTCTGTATACACACTTTGAGACAGACTTGCATTCCTGCTTGGTCATGGAGTTTTGCCCTGGTGGAGACTTGCATACACTTAGGCAAAAGCAACCTGGGAAATACTTCTCTGAGCATGCTGCACGGTTAGGAATACTTTCTTCTTTGTCCTTGTTCTTTGGTATTCACTCACCACCATAATTTTGTTCTGCATCACTTTTGTTTGTAACAACTTTTGATGATGTTGAGGTCACAATTGGAAGCTACGGCAGATTATAGATACTAAGCTTTTCTATTTTACTTGACCTATTCCTACCATTTTCCATTACAAACAGAACTATCATTTTTAATGCAAATGATGATAAATTTGCCTGTCCATTTAGCTTCTTTACCATTGCATATTGCAAAAGCAATATCTTATTAAATGTAGCAAGCCCACTGCATTTATGAATTATCTGGCAAAAGCTAACAAGTTCCTGTTTGTTTACACAAGCTTGGACTCATCTCCAACTCAAACCAAAAAGAACAAGTAGTTGTAGGAAGAACATATCCTTTTATTGTTTTTTACTTTTCTAGAGTTACATCACATGAACAAGAGATGAAGAAAATTCAGCATCAAGGATAGATACATGTATAGATGTCGTGATTCATAACTGCAGATCACCTGCCACCATCATGCAGATTTTATGTCGCAGAAGTTCTCCTTGCTTTGGAGTACTTGCACATGCTTGGGATCATTTACAGAGATCTTAAACCGGAGAATGTTTTGGTTCGGGATGATGGACACATAATGCTTTCGGATTTTGATCTGTCTCTAAGGTGTGCTGTCTGCCCAACTCTAGTCAAGTCATCAAACCCAAGTGCAGAATCAAAGAATTCATCATACTGTGCAAAGCCTGCTTGCATTGAACCAACATGTGTGATGCAGCCAGATTGCATCCAACCGGCTTGCTTTGGACCACGCTTTCTATCCAGCAAGCCAAAGAAGAATAAAAAGAACAAGCCAAAGAATGAGATGAGTCATCAAGTGAGCCCTCTTCCTGAGCTTATAGCTGAACCGACGAATGCTCGATCAATGTCTTTTGTGGGCACACATGAATACTTGGCCCCTGAAATAATCAAAGGTGAAGGGCATGGAAGTGCTGTAGACTGGTGGACCTTTGGGATTTTTCTCTATGAGCTTTTGTTTGGTAAAACTCCTTTCAAGGGGGCAGGAAATAGGGCTACTCTGTTTAATGTCATCGGCCAGCCGTTAAGATTTCCGGAGTCACCTGCCGTGAGCTTTGCTGCTAGGGACTTGATCAGAGGGTTACTTGTGAAAGAACCACAACATCGCCTTGCTTATAGGCGCGGAGCCACTGAAATAAAGCAGCATCCTTTTTTCCAGAGTGTGAACTGGGCGCTCATTCGTTGCGCAAACCCTCCAGAGGTTCCAAGACAGGCCATGATGGACATTCTTTCACGACCTGATGTGCCAAAAAATACTGGCTCATCTGCAAATGTGCCAGGTGTTGATTTGAAGTCTTCGGGTAATTATTTACAGATTGATTTCTTCTGAAAATTTGTGACCAGCTTCCTCCTATCGTCCTTCGATAGCATATGTTTCCATTGCAAGGGGATACAACTCCTCCAAGAGTCCTTGATAGGCACGAAATATTGCTTCATGACAAGGTATCATAAATGGCAATGACGATATGCAAATGCAAATGCAATTTACATGACTAATGAAATCGCTGATTTTTCTTATGTGTTGAAGCAATTATTTTTCCTTTTCTTTTTCTCTTCATACATATATAGCTTCTTGATGTAAGCAGACTTCTGAGAAGAAAACGGAAACATTGCTCCTCTTCTCAGTGGCAACCTGAAAATATGAACGTTATGAATCGTCACAGGAGGAATCTCCTTTATTCAAATCCTTTCAGGACGATTGCATTATTTTCTAACTAGAAAATCTGATCTGGGTCAGTTTTATATTCCAGTAAGTGAACGTTGAGCTTATCAGTTAAAAACCGAAGACCTCTCATTTCGCAGTTTCGTAGCTCTGTTGGCAATTCAGAAATAGAAAAATAGTAAGAAGAAGAAGCAAGTTGCATACTGGTAATAAATTCATTAAAGGCGAGAGACTTCTCGGGTCAAATTGATGAACTGATAGTATATACTCAACTGCTTATTAATGTCCTGCCTGTGGGTTGCCGTCTACGTAAGGGAAAAGCTTCAAATTTATTAATGGAAGTGTGTATGGTATTTGCTTGTCTTTGCCACTTAGCCTCTTGTATGTGTTTATGGCTTTTTAAACTCCACCGCCGACTGCCGCCTGTATAACACGACAATGTTAGCCGTTACCCGTTAGGATCAACGTCGATTTTGAAACCCCGAAAAATGGCGACAACAGCTCATTGGTAGAATCTTGTGCTTTAATAAGGTTCAAGGTCTGTTTTAGAGACGACAACGACGCAAATTCAAAGTTGGAATTTGGACACGAAATCATATTAAAATTTAAAATGATTAAATAATTAAAAATTGATGATCAGACTAATTTAATTATAAAAGCTTCGAATAGGTTAATTTTTTAATTCGATTTATTTTAATAATTTTTATTATTAAAAATTGATCAATTTATTAATTAACCTCTCAATTTTGATAAATTAAATAGTTTTCGTAAATTAGAATTAGTTGGTTTTTATTTAATTTCTTTAACTAATTAGGTAATAATAACATCATTATGTATTTCTACTTTAAAGTGTAAAGGGTCGTTATTTTTATTGTCATCGTCATCATCATACTCGGTCTGAAATTTTGTAATAAAGCGATATCGGAAAAGATTTGATAGTATACAATTTTATTCCGAAGTTATTTTTGATAGATTCATATACATATGTGACAATAAAATAATAATACAGGTTAAAAGAGTAAATAAAAAAATGAACACTTTTAGATAATACAATAAATAAAATTACAACCACATAAGGATATATCTTACGGTGACTAGGTCTGTTAATACTTTATACACCGCAAAGATAGGCTCTTCTAGAAGTCTAAATTGTTAAATTTACTTTAATAATTAAAAAAGTAGCGACCGAAGTGACTGCCTGTGATGTATTTTAATATGAAGGCCATATGGAAGCTTGCCAGCTCAGCGGCATAACTTCATCAAAATTGAAAATTCTTCCTTTCTGTTTCTTGCCTTGCCGTGCGGAAGCTTTCACGAACCAAAAGGTCAACTTACATCCACACATAGTTGTTCACGCGCTAGTCGAGCGAGTCTATAAAGCAATGGCAGTTGAATCATGAATGTAGTCTTTAAGTTTCCATTTTCTTGTCTAGACAAAATATATAGCATATGTATAATTATTTATTTTAATGTTAGCTTTGATACGAAACTCAGTCCGACTAGTTTTGTCCGAATTTTTTTTATTTTAAACAAATAATAATTTACAACAAATTATTATACAGAATCCGATAGATATGTTAATTTTGGTCCGGCCATCCCATTCAACCTAACCAAGCTCAATTTTAACCTAGGTTGATCAAGTTATAGTGTGTCACGACCTAAAAATAGTTGCCTAACTATAACTTTAAAAGCGGTATCATTTTGTCAAAAACAACATCATTTCTAACGTCTTTTTAATATAAGATAAATCGGGTTGATTATGCCCGGCTAGCATTTGGCCGGTCGAGTCACGGGCTGACCACTAGCAAAGCTACAGGCTACCTAGCCCTCCCAACCCGGTTCATTGACATCTTTATAATGTGGTATGGTGCAGTAGTACTCAATATTACCTTTAACTTATATGCTATTTTTAAATGACTCATACGCAATAATAATAAAAAATTAAAAATCAAAACATTTTTAGCAATAATAAAATAATTAGTTATTTTTATAACCTTTTTCATGTTTATTTGATTTATTTATTCATTTTTGTATACGTATATCCATCCATTTATAATTTTGTAGTATCTTTATGACACGTTATATTTGAGTTTATTAGAAATAGTCTCTCTTTTAAGTAGAGGTAAGGCTGCATACTATCAGACCTTCCAAAATTCTGCACTTCAGTAAGATTTCAATTAGATGATGACGATGAATAAAATAATTAACATAATTTGCATTAAAATTATAACAATATAAGTAAATTCCCTACTAAAGCTCCAAAAGAATATTGTAATTGAATAATTGATAGAGTTGATATTTTTATGTGCCAAAAATTTAAGAATTGTTTTTTATTTTAGTAAGTTGAAAATGATATATTAAAATTTTAAATATAATAAACTTAAAAATAAAATAAATAAAATATTTATTAATTTATTAAATAATTTATAAGTTTTATGTATATAAAAAAATTCTTATTAAAATTAATTGAAAAATTAGATACTTCAAAGATTAACTTAGCTCAATTATGATTTTTTTAAAATTTCCATCTCTATAGCGCGTGTATCCACGCTCCACCCGCGCTTTTATCTTCCCTCTCAAGCAGTTCCCAAACACAGTTCTTTGAATCAGCAAAAACCCAAGCTTATGCGCATTGCTCACCGTAACCGCTCTCTTGTTTCTTCAACTCTTCATTTCCATTCCCTCTCGCCTTGCTCTCTGCAATTCCCCCGAACCCTAACCTTAACCTTCGGTAGAAGAACCGCCGGAAAAGACGTACGTCGATTGTCGATGGCGGACGGAGATAATGTTTCAACGGCGGCGCCGGCCGAGAACGGTTCAGCGATGGCCCCGACGATATCCGCCGACGAGGATGAGAAGTTTGGGTTCAAGAGAGCGGAGATGTACCAGAGAGAACTCTCCGGCACGGTGGCTCCGTATGATCGCCACGTGTTCCTCTGTTACAAGAGCCCCAACGCGTGGCTACCGCGCGTCGAGGCCTCTGAAGACGATCCTCTCCCGAAGCTCCTCGACTCCGCTCTCAAAGCCCGCAAGAGTGATATCTCTAATAAGGTTTGGGAGATTGATTTTGCTTTGCTTAGTGATTTCTGGTGATGTTTTAAGTTTAATACAACTATAATTCTGTCTCATTTTGGTTTTTGATAGACGAGGCTGACGATATGCGAGGCATGTGAAGGGAATGAAGGAGATGTGTTGATATTCCCGGAAATGATCAAATGCAAGTGAGTTGTTTATTTTAAGGACTTTTGGTAGTTTTTGAGAGCTTCTGTTGGTTGAATTTCACCGCGATGGATTTTTGTGGAGTCTAATCATTCGTCACTTGTTACTTTTAAGCTTCAGATATTGTTATTTCCTGAAATGTTTTAGCTTTGCATTGCTTTTTATATATTCTTTTGTTAAGTATATGCGATTATTGACCTTAATTGCGTCAAGGTTCTGCCTTCTTGACGAACGAATATTTGACAATTCATCACGTGTTTGTGGATTCTGTCTGCTGTTTGGATGCAAAGATAGACCTCTGGATTCTGGATGCAATTTATGATTCGTTTGTAGGCATATTACCGATTTTTGTCGTTGCTATTTCACAAATATCTGAAATACTAGGCATTGTCAGACATGGACAGTTTGTTTTTATTATATAAGTTTTCCTATGATTCAGGCATTTCTTTATATGTGTTTCCTTTTATTGAAAAGTGTAATTTTTACTCCTAGATGAAGATAGTATCAATTTTGTTTTGTTTGTTTTACCTAGTAATTTGTTTAATCAAAGTTACTGCCATTTAGTTGAGATTTGGCATTTTTTCTATAAAAGGAGTTTAAAGGGCTCGGATGTTGATGGTTTTGTTGATGATGTGCTTGTGAATGGCAACCCATGGGCATCTGGCGTGCAAGAGGCTTTGACTGGTTCATATGTCTTTGTGTGTGCTCATACTAGTCGTGACAAGAGATGTGGTGTTTGTGGACCAGTACTAATTGACAGGCTCAAAGAGGGAATTGAGTCCAGGGGATTGAAGGACCAGTTGTTTGTTAAGGCTTGTTCTCATGTTGGGGGGCATAAATATGCAGGAAACTTGATAATCTTCAGTCCAGATTCACTGGGGAAAACAGTGGGTCACTGGTAAGATGTGAACCTTTGCTTGTAATGATGCACATTATAAGAGTGATTAATTTGACAACTTTACCGCAGGTATGGTTATGTTACTCCTGATGATGTGCCTGAGATTCTGGATCAGCATATTGGAGAGGGAAAAATTATAGAGCGGCTTTGGAGGTGTGCATAACTTTGTTAGTTCTTGTACAGTTTTATTGCATGCTGACATTGTTAATTGCTCTCTATTACACTGATGTTAAACTATTCTTCCCATGTGGGATGATGTCTATGTTACGGCAACAACCTGGTTTTCATCCTTAATGATTTACTTTTCAGACTGTGACCAGCATCTTTAATGCATACCCAATTGGACTAGTGTTTAAAAGGATTTGAGTTGCATAAAGATTCCATCTCAACTTTGTAGCTTTTATGATGGTTTGTAAGTTGCCATCACATGCTTTACCTTGCAAACTAATGTTGGCCAGATAATATGTCTATTATTTGATCAAAATCATGCATAAACTGTAAATTTATATATGAGGATTATAGAAAAGGGATAGTTCTAGGAATCACTTTTAGAGTTCGTAATAAAAAACTAAGAATCACTTATAGCTTAGAAGTGACAGATGTATTAGCCTAATGCTAATAGATTCCTAGAAATGACTTGTATAATTTAGGAATCTCTTCTAGAGAGAAAGCATTGCAATTACAAAAGTTGAACATTCAAAAATTGTAAAGGAACTTATGATTTTTTTTTCTATAACAATAAAAAAAATCTAAACTTCGGCCAATTAATCCTATTAAGGCAAGGAATCAATTTTAGTTTTTACCTATTACTGATGGAATCCCAACCTAAATGAGAAAACTTTAAAACAAACTTATTCTAATTGAACTCCTCACAAGGAAAATTTCCAATTAGAGGAAATAGACTAAAAGACTCTTGAAGAAAATAAAATGCAATACAGAACATTAGACTCTTGAACCGTACACATGAATTGTGCATACTAACCAATTCCAATGCTCCATCACAAACATTTGACTGTGCAAATTACATTAGCTTTCCATTGAAATAAAGGCATATTCTTCTCTAGTTTTGACCTCTAGTAACATTTAAGACATTTATACTACAAAATACAGGGGCCAAATGGGGGTTGCAGCTGAAGAAGGTAAAAGGACCAGTGAACAGCCAGTCTCAAATGCAGAAATCTCAAGCAAAAGTGATAAGTATGAAGAGAGAAACACTGAAGTTAACAAGGATAATAAAGGTGCCTGTTGCCAAGGTGTTGCTGGATTTTCTTGCTGCAAAGATGAAAGTTTGGAAGTGAGTGAAGAAAAGAAGCTAAACGAGAAAACTGAAGTGTGCGGGAAGAAGGGGCTTGGTAAACTGTCAAGCTGGATAGGATCACTGGAGCAAGCTGACGTACTTGCAGCTTGTGCTGTTGTTGGGGCAGTGGGAACAGTTGCAGTGGCTTATAGCCTATATAAACGATCAGGCTGATTGCGAATTACTTTATATGCTTGTGGATGAACAAGCCCTTATATGTTATAGGCAGATGCAATTAACAGTGATAAATAATTTTCCAAACCTCTTATAGGGGGATCATACATACATTTATGTTTTTGGTTTCAGGGTGGGATGTGTCATCAAATCTTTGTCATAGTTATGGCAAGTTTTAGTTAATGTTCCAACCACCTCTAGAGAGTAATTTTCCTTCCTAGAATGGTGTCTTGATTCAGGTGGCTGAACAGATAATTTTAATGCTGGATATTCATGGAGATAATGCATTAATAAGCTTGTGTCCATGATGACTTATTTATTTTTTTGCTTTTTTTAATGATAAAGTAAGAGTGGTAGATAATTTGTTTATGATGTTGTTTGTTGTTGGGAACTATCTATTTAATTGAAATGTTACTCTTACAATGTATAATTCTTGCACTTAGCACTAAGCAGGAGCAATGGTTGGCGGCTTATCTATGGAGTGAATATTGTCTCTATCTTAGTCTTACAGAAAATGATTGAACCCGTAAAGAATACTATAGCGTTTGAAAAGTCCCCAGTACCCGGTTCATGCTGGAGAAGAGCCAAGGTATTGTCATTTCATAAATTAGTAGTTTCATCAGCTTCCAATGTTCAATGATTCAATCATCAAAGAGCATTTCAAAATCAATCCTATTTACACAAAATCAAGCATACTAATATCATCAAATGCCACTGTTACATCTCAGAATTTCTCCCAATCTGCAGGAATCAATAACTAAAAGGATCATGTCCTGAGCTTTGCCATGAAGTCCTCCAGCAGTGTAGGAGTTGTTGCATCTAATGCTTTCTCTCCTTCTGCATCTATTTCCTGCATAATCTGCTGAAAAAGATCATGCTTTGATTTTTTGGCACTCATGCTACATCCTGAACAATCCCTCAAGAGCAGTAGTAGTTCTTGAGCCATGTCCTTGGCCCTCCTTGTTCCATCCACACTCAACTGAAGTAGCCCCGGCATTACACCTTCCCTTAATATCAATTCCCTGTATTTGTCTCTGCATGTCTGGCATGTCTGGAGGAGAATCCCCAGTGCATGCTCTTTGCCCTGTGGAGAACCATCTTCAATCATCTCTACCAGTATCCGAATTGTGTCACCGGTGCCAACAGCCTGAAGAAGTGCGTTCTTTGACATGTAAGTTATATTTTCTAGCAGGGATGTTGCCTTCTCGACCAACTCTGATGATTTTTCATATCTATGAATCAGTTGAAACAGTTTGTAAACCATACCAGAAGAGACCAAGGATGGAACAATCTGATGGCAAGTTGCAAGATTGTGGAGTGTTGCGATAGTATCAAGCTTTGCTTGAAGACTAATGCTGTTTCTGTTGTTCATAGTGGGATAGTTGTCACTGAGAATTTCAAGAAGAACAGGGATAACCCCAGAGGACATAATTATTAGCTTGTTTGGACCACAGGAGGAGATGGTCAAAAAAGTTGCCACTGTGAGTTCAAGCAGTGACTCGTTTTGGCAATGAAGCAGCTCCAGTAATACGGGTACAATCCCTGCTTTAACAATTTGAATCTTGTTTCTGCAAAAGTGAATCTTGGATCTATTAGCATCTGAAAACAGAACCTCTTCTTAGTCAATTCTAAAATCATTGTCACTATAACTCCCTCATTATATCCGGTAAACTAGATAACCCTCATGATGCATTTGTCCTACTATTGTATTAATAATCATACAAAAGAAGTAGGTATTTCTGGGGAGAAGTAGAACTAACCGTTCACTGCCAAAGGCTAGGCTAAGCAAAGCAAAAATAGCAGCTTCAATGGCTTCAAAATCCTGAGACTGAATCATCGAAATCAAAGGAGTGATAACTCCCATTTCAGCCACCTTGCGTCTCTGCTTACTGCTAAGTTTGGCAAGTTCAGTAGCAGCTTGTATCCTTTCTTCTCTCCCACCATGGAAAATATTCTGCACAACATATTCTTCCATGGCTAGCCCTCCTTCCCCAGAATAATGGAGATGTTTACCATCTCTAGCTATATTCTTATTTGGTAGAGAAGAAGTTGATATAGGTATTGGTGGTTGCTTGCAGATGTGATGTTAGGCTTTTGTGGGCATCCATTGTTTGAGTTGGAAGCAATGTTCCTCCGGTCAGTCCTTTTCATGAATGTCTGATTTGGAAACAGAATAACAGATTCCTGGGCATGTATCTTTAACTTTCCTTTTAGAGAAGCAAACCCCATCAACTTTTCTGTTTTTAGGTAGGTTGGATTGATTTTCTCCTGATTTTTATTTTGTACTGATTACTGATAGGCTATTTATTAGCAGGAATCTTCATTGGGATAGGTTATGCAAGAGTAATTACTCTGCAAACTAATGAACCTGTTACGATTATAATTCCTGGTTCAGAACAGATCGAACCTATCGAGATTCTTGCTGATGTAAAAGTAAAAAAAAAAGAAGAGAACATGGATTACTTATTAAAAATTTTGTCTTTCAGGTGGAGAGGCGTGGGATTCCCTGTTAAACATTGAGAGTCCAAGCAACCGAGGTTCTTTTCTCGTCAAAGTATACAAACCAACCTGTGAGTTCACATTATAACAATGAATATCTTACATTGTACTTATAGTTGTTTTTTCTTTAGTCTTCTTTTGCTTTCAAGTATAGGAGTCAGTTCAGAGTAAGGTAAGAATCTTTTGGTCTGCTATTGGAAGGTAATACCAACCTATAGAGCCATGGGATTCTCAAGTTGGGAATTAAAGGGGAAAAAAAGTAAACATAGAATGATAGAACACGAGTTATAATAATAGTGTGTAGTGATAAAAAGTAACCTGTCTGGTGTCTGCTCTTCTCTTTAGCTGCTCGGGCTTGTGATGTCTTTAAGAAAATGCTTCGCAAATTTTTAGTTTTTGAGTGACCCACCACTCTTCTTTCTTCTTTCTTCTTTTCCTTTCTTTTTTCATTTTTAATGCAATTAATTAAAGAACTGCATTTTTACTTATTTTGGGTGCACTTTTTTCCTACTTGGAACAAAATTTTAAATTTTAATCATATTTTAAATTTAAATATCATAATTTATTTATAACATTTTCACTCAGAATAGTAATGTGATTCAATTTGAGGTCTGATTTAGGCATGGACCGAATAATTGAATGGTTCGAAGCTCGGCAGACGTTTAAATTTTTATTGAAGTTTTTTTTTAGTTCGATCTAAAATTCGGTCAAAAAAATTAACCAATACAAAATTTTATTAAATATTTTAAGTTAGATTAGATTCAAGTCAATTTACTAACTTTACTTTTCACAAATTTTCTCTTTACCTCGTTAAAAATGTATAGAAACTTGTTTGGAACTTAAAAATGGAAATTTCCCTTTATTTTGTTAAAATGTAAATTTATTTGAACTTGAAAAATGAAAATTCCTCTTTTATCTTATAAAAAAACATAAAACTTATTTGGAAGAAAGTGAATTTTTTTTATATCATAAGAAAAATCAAAGTATTGTTATTTTATTAACAAAATTTAATACAATTTGTTTTTATTTTAGTGTTATCTAATTTCAGATTATTTACTTATGTTTTAATTTTAATTAAAAAATATTAACTTGATTTGAGATTATATTTTTTTCCAAGGTTCGATATACTTTTTACTTGCGTGGCTAAGTGCTTGAGGGTTTATCAGAAACAACCTCTCTATTATATAGGTGCATGGTTGCAGACTATTAGACCTTTTTAGATCCTACTTTATTGCAAAACTTCGGACTAGGTGTGATGACGATCAGTGGCGGATCTACAATGGGAGCAAGTCCCCACTTGCCCCCACTGCCTCCAACAAATTCTCTATAAAAAAATTATTTTAAGTTTTGCCCCCATTAAATAAAATAAAATTTTACTCTTATTAAAATTTTGCCCCCACTAAAAATAAAATTTTGTTCTTAATAAAATTTTTCCCCCACTTAAAAAAATTTATGGATCCGGCCTGATGACATCTACATGGCCAAGCGCATTCCTCTCTAAACTTTCGCTTTGCATTCCTCTAAACTTTCGCTCTTCTTCCTCTGTGAAATCACTCTCGATCTTGAGCAATTGGCGAATCTCTACACCTGCTTTTTTCGCTACCTTGTCAAGCAAGTCACCGATGTTCAGATAGTTCACCGCCATAAGCAGGTCGTAGATAACGTCAGTGTCGTCGACCAGAAATTCTGCCTCAAAAGCACGGTTACAAATTTCGTACCATACCGGTCGAAAATCGGTACCGACCGGTACGTACCGTACCAGTCGAAAACCGGTACAGGTACGGGTGTACTTCATTCTGGAGTCAAATTTCGGTTGGTAACGGACATTTTCGATAGGTACCGACCGGTACCGCAGATACCGAAAAATTTCGGTCTATTCCGGTAAATATGAAACTCTCCAGGGACCATTTTACAAAAAATTAAAATCTAAACCTAAAAATCTACCCCCCTCCCCGATTGCTTCTGCTCTCTGCAACTCTACCGCCTCTCACTAACTCTCTTCTATTTCTCTCTTCTATCTTCGATTCTTCTCCTTGTCGCCGTTGTCCTCTCACCTATCGGAGTCACCGTAGTCGGCGCCGTCCCTCCCCTGGTCTAGTGGTCTCCTCGACGACTCCTCTTCTCCTCGCAACATCGTCTCATCCTCCATCGAAGACATCAAACTCGACGATGCTTCCTCCACCGGCCATCACCTCCTCCATGCGAAGCCATCGCACCGCACAACACCACCGGAGACAGATCCACTGACCCGTTATAAAACCCGACGACCCATCAAACCTGAGTTGGTTTTTGAAAATTTCTAAATTTAAATTTTTGTTGTGTTTTGGTTATGGTTTTGGTTGATGATCCGACGATGAATTTGTTATTTGGTGTTGCTGTGTTAGAGTTGGTTGTACTGTTGGAAACTTGGAATGTTGATGAGATTTTGGGTCGTTGATGGATGACCCGACGATGGAGGGGAACATGAAATGAAATGAATTGGGTTGTGGTCCTTGTAGATGAAATGAATTGGGTTGTGAGTTGTGACTTGTGACTTGTTAATGAAATGAGTTGTGACTTGTGACTTGTGTATGAAATGAATTAGGTTGTGAGTTTTGCAATTTTTTTAAAATTTTAGGGACTATTTCATAATTTTAAAAAATTTCCCGAAATGGTACTCAGTATCGGTACAATTCTGTTCCAGAGCTCAATCCGGTACCGAGTCCGGTACGGTATTCGTAACATTGCTCAAAAGTCTTCCACCGCCTTCCTCCTACTCTCCTCGTCGGCTTCGGGATCGCTGCTCAAATCGGCATGCTTCCTCCACCACTCCATGATCATGCTCATCGTGGGGCCGTCGACGTTGGGGATCAGAATAGTCTCACTGCCGATCACGTCCTCGATAAGAGTACACATTTTCCTATGACATCCAAATTAGACAAGAATTAGAAAAAAAGCCCACCGTTACATTCTATATTGTTACTGTATAAGAAGTTTAGCGTGGAATACAAGAAGTCTAAAATTTAAAAAGTTTTAATCGATATTAGGTCGTCATAAAATTAGTTAAAAATTAAATAAATTTTAAAATTTTAAAATATAATTGAAAGAAATTATCCTTATCTATTATATGATTTAAAGTTTAATTAGAAAAGATTATCAATTTTATGCTCTTGGGTATTCAAAACTTATTAACTAGAGCGTGAAATGTGAAAGCTAGATATGTTTATTGAGAGGCCAATAGAGCTACGGATTGGTTAGCTAACTTTGCTAGTTCTCTTGAACTTGGCATTCATTTATTTCAAAACTCGCTTGTGGGTTGTCTTTCTATCCTCTTAGAGGATGTCTCGAAGGTCTCCTTTTCCGTCTAGCAGCTTAATGTTTCGTTTACTCATCCTACTGATAAAAAAGACTATTAATTAAAAAATAATTAATTTATTTTAGTTTATAAAAATTAATTAATTTATAAAATTGATTAGTTAATTAATAAACTAGTCAATTTTTAACAACAAGAGTTATTAAAATAAATAAAACCAAAAAGTTGAAATCCGAACTGAAGAACTTATTGGGTACAAATAATTAGATTGTATATTTTAAACAAAAATGTGACATTATCATAATTAACTAATACTATATAATTAAGATCATTCTTATCATTGATTAACTTTAACTTTTTTGAATTAATAATAATTTTATTTCTAACGTTATTTTGTTTATTTTGCTTTTACCTTTGAACTGTTCAAGTTTATGTCAGCGTGTTTTTTCCTCAATTATAATGTGCTTTTTTAAGTAATAATTTTATTTACTTATTTATTTTTTAACCTACATCACTCTTTTATTGTCGCATCTGTATGTGGGTTTATTAGAAGCAGCTTCTCTATTATGTAAGAGTAAGGCTGCGTACTATCAGAACTTCTCAGACTCTGCTTTATTGCGAAACTTCGGACTGGATGCGATGAGGATGAAGTTTATGTTAAAACTATTTAAGCTCTTGCATTAGGACCTCTTCTCCTTGTATCTATACTTGCAAAATTTCCTTAAAAAGAATAGTTCCATAGTTGGCATGATTATGCAAAAAGAGATAAACATGCACTTTCTTGAATTTCTTAAATATAGTATCATTCATTTCTTTGAAAATAACATTAGTTGAGATGTGATCATAGAACTGGCTACAATCTTAGTCTCACTGCTAAATTATCATTCTTATTAAGTGGTTTCTCAGTGAGTTTGGACTAGACTTGAACCTTATTCCTTAATGGCTTTCATGGAGGACATTTCAGAACAAAGAAAGCAAGGACATTCCAAATTTTTCTTTGGCATCCTTGTCCAAAGGATCATCTCCCAGATACAAATGAATGTATGCCCTGCAGAGAAGTTCACTCTCTACCTTGCCGATCTGCTCATCCATTACTGTCCACGTCAAACACGAACTTCATCTCAGATTCTGCATTTGGTGACGACTCTAAAATCATGTCAATGCATTTTCAGTAGTACATACCTTTAGTTTGGAGAAGATAACCAGGAAGACGAGAAATCTCAAGTATGGTGTATGGAGCCTGGTGATAGCTTAATGTCATCAGAAGCTTGGCCCAGGAGCCTATCAAGAAACAAGAAAAGATGTTAAAACTTTGTGAATAGAGCTCATTTAATAGTTGTAACAATGGACGTTTACATGTTTACGAGCTCGTCATTTTTCTTCCCACCAGTCAGTTTTTTTATGGAAGCTCCAAGACCTTCATCTAAATTCTTTTTGACCATGTTCATGGTGAGAGAAGAGAACACAACCACCATTCTCACCGTCATCGGTACGTCACTATCAATCACCAACTGGTACATTTCCTTCGTGGTTTTTGCTGGTGCTTTTTCAATTTTCAACTTGAGAAGATCCTTAAGCTTCTCACTATCCGCATACATCCCTGGAATTTTGTAGATGATAGCCATTGATTATGCTGTGGATTGAAAGAACTGAGGTTTTGGAAGAACAATACTTACCAAATCCATAAATTTTGATGCCCAAGCCAAGCATGGACTCCTTTCTCAAACCAACACTGATCAGCTGTTTCCCATCATCCAACTTTACTGGGAAGGAAACACCTGTCTTTGGTTCAACTTCAACTGCAACGTCTTCTTCCTCCTTTGGCTTCTCATTAATGGCTTCTTCCCCATCTGTTCTTGTCTCCTCTGCAGCTTTTTCTAAGAATGGCTTTCCATTTTTCTTTGTCCCATTCTCACAACCAACCCCATTAGCCTCCTTCTGTTGATCACCATTCACCTTGTCCTCTCCAGACATTGCAATGACATTCTCAGAAATGGCTGCCATTCTTCAATTATGTGAGTAGAAAAAGCGTGTTGGTGTTGAAATCATTACAAGGCCTTTATATCTATGTTTTAAAATCCGGATCGGTCATTGAACCGGTGGCCTTACTGGTCACTGGTTTGATCGGTTCGACCGGTTCAACCACCGGTCGAACCGATATGACGTAATAATTATGCAATAATTATATTTAATTATATATAATATTAAAAAATAATAAATAAAAAAAATAATTGTCGGACCGGTCGGATCGGACCGATCCGACCGATTTTGACCGGTTCAGACCGGGTCAATTTATAGCCGATTTTGAAGGATCAACCGGACCGGACCACCGACCGGTCACCGGTCAGACCGATCGGACCGGCCGGTCCGGTCCAAGTTTTAAAACATAGCTTTATATAGAAATAAATTTGGTGAAGAAGCGAGGTACCAGAGGCATTCAATTCAGAGATTCCAATCCTTAACCAATTATGAATTCACACAATCCTAGAATGACTTGTCTAAACTGGATTTTGTATCTTAGTATGTAATTCATGGCCATCTCAAAGCCTTGAATTTAGGGACATAAAAGATAAGAACTTTGAATTGCTCAATCTTTTACAATGATTTGGCCTTTTCATGTTACAAAGCATGTTAAATTCTGTGTCAATTGACAAAGGTCTTAAGGGGATAATGTTTCTTTGGTGTATTTCTTTTTTGGTTTTTTTTTCATATTAATGTTAAACTTCTTAATTAAATTTTAAACTTTTTTAGTATAAATTACCAATTCAAAATATTTTTTTTGATTAAAAATGTGACTGATAAAACAAAAACAAAATTTGATACTTTTTTATTTAATTTATATGCTTCTTCACGATTTTTGCTGAATTAATAAATTATATTTCAAAATAAATTCAATTTTAAGTAATATTTTTAAAAGATTTGACACAGCAACAAAACCCTAATGAAAGTTGATACGCAGAGTCGAGACTAGTTATTGGTAAGGCCACAGATTACTGTACCTCTCTACTTAAAAGTATGGGTTGAAATTTTCTCTGATTTGATTATTATATTTTTTTAATTTAATCATTTTAATTTTAAATTATCTATTACATTATTATCTCAGTCACATTTTATTTTATCTAATTTTAATTTGAAATGATATAATATTAAAAAAATTTAAATTCTAATTTAATATAAGAACTCAATATAATTAATTCAACAAATATTTTAAATATTTTATTTTCTTAAATTTCAAATTTTAATTTATCATATTAAAAATTCCAAATAATTTATAATTTATAATACTAAAATTTCCAAAGAAATAATTTTTAGTAAATTGTCATAAATTTATTTTAATGAAATCCTTATAAAGATAAGATAAAAATAATCATACAAACTTTACATGGTAACTTTCTAAAATTAAATTAATAAACACTTAAGAAAAGTCTTCTTTAGAAATTTTAATATCAATTTTTAATAATAAAATTATCTTTGCAACTTTTGCCTTCCATCTAACAAAAGTTAGGTAAACTTTCATGTCAAGAGGAGCCAAATCTCACTGTTTATGAGTTCAATGTGTCAAATCTAACTATGCATTAGCTACATCATGATCTGACACCTAAAGTTCATAAATCCAACACATAGCCCTGATTATATATATAATCTATTATTTTATATACACATCGACAACATCACTTGGTATAAATTTTATTGAGACACGAGGATTTAGAGATGTTATTAGCCTTACTTCTAATTAACAGGGAGATTGATTCTAAATAATTATTATTATTACAGGACATCTCAAGTCCTATGTCCCAGTAAAATTTATGTTAAGTGATGATGTCGTTATGTATATACAATGATGGATAATAATAATAATAATAATAGTTTAAAAATACAGTGTCTTTATTAGTTAGAAGTAAGGTTATGTATTATAGGGCATCTATAAATCCTGTGTTCCAATAAAATTTATATTGAATATTATTCAGTATAAATTTTATTGGAACACGGGATAT
>JAOTIZ010000001.1:23765212-23778275 GCA_027123425.1 Erythroxylum panamense | reverse complement strand
ATAAGAAATAACTTATGGACAATACATTTTAATTAAATTGTTTAACAAGTGATACTTTTAAAATTTAAGTTGTATAGAATAATTAAAAATTTTATTTTTTAAATCTAAATTATTAGTAATGAATTAAATCAGTTCAAAAATTATCTTTTTTTTATATATGTATGATCCAAACTTAAATTTAATATCACTTAATTTTATTTTGTTAATTTTAAGTAATAAAGTTTAAAAATGTTGTTAAATTATAATTTAAAATGCATGTAATTAAATTAAGTTTTATCAATTAATTTCAAATTAGATCAAACCCAATAAAATTAAACAATATTAACTTATCATGAGTAAGCTAAATAATTCATAACATGAGCTAATTAGAGAGGCCTCTTAAACCTCACGAGCTATTTAAAAACGATTAATTTTATCATATTTTTGAGTACAAGCTACAAAGACAAAAAAGGGAACAAGACACCTACCTACTTGGCTTTTCCAACTTTATGACAAATTAAGAAAATTTAGTGTCTGTTTAGATAAACTTTTAAGAGCTCAACAAGAACTTTTCTTTATCATAAAAGGTATTTTTAAAGAAAAATAAACGTTTGGCTGTAAAATAAAAAAGTAATTTTTAATAGATATGACTTTTTGACAGCCAAAATATAGTTTTTTTAAAAATCTCAAATTTGGAGCTTCTCAAAAAAGCTTCTCGAATGACTTTTTCAGATATATTATTCAAAATTTTCAGTTCTTTTTTATCTTATGATTTACACATAATTCTCCTCATACCTACAAACTCATCTTTACGTTTATTATGTATTTAACTATTTACTTAATTTAAATATTTATTTTAAAATTTATATAATATTAGTTGACTTTTTATATGTTTTAATATTTATTTTTGATATTAGTTTTATTTATGTTATAATCTATATAAAAGATTTGGTTAAATATATTTTCATTCATGTTTCATATGATTTAAAATTATATAACAATTAATATACAGTGCTCTGTATATTGTTTAATATATTTTAAATAATATTTTTATATATAAATAATTTTTATTATAAAATAAAATATGATTAAAATTAAAAATTTATTTTATTTTTATGTTACAACCAGTATATCATATAAAATTCTTTCAAAAAAATTTATTTTAAATAACAGCTAAATAATGAACTGATTTCTTAAATCTGTCATTCTCGTAAAAGATCTAAAACAAGCTTCAGTGACAAAAGATCACACGTGTAAGCATAGTCAAACATAAGCTTAGTTGTCATAATATTTTAGCAGTTTCATCGAAGGTGGCCGAATCTAAAAGACGAAAATATATAAAAAAAATAAATTGCGGAAAAAAAGACAGGTAACTATGTTCTTTTTGTTCTGCCAGATGTCCCAAGTTAATTGGACAGCATGGTCTCGCTGTCCCCGCTGCTACTCCGTCAAGACCTGATCTTTCTCTCCAGCTTCCCTTTTCACACCTCCCCCAGAAAGTGTACTTAGGCTTGATAAATTCACAAATCACAACACAACCCGTCCAAATATCTAATAGTCCCATCCCCAATTTCAAAACCCATTCGAAAAAATCCCTTCTTTTACCACAAACCAAGCTTATACAAGCTTTGGTGTATCTGGGTCAACCTCTGATCTCCTTCTTTCCCTCTCGTTTCATGGCGGATCGGGGATCATACGGACTCAGTCCCCGTTTGGGTTAGACCTTATTAAATTCTTTTTGTTTTTCACTTGTTACGCGTTCTTATTAGGTCCTGTTGTTTAGATCCATTTGTTTGCGAAGTTTGATGTTGTTTTTTTGGGAGAATTTCAGTTGGTTACTTTGTGTTAAGTTCACTTCAGCGAGCTGGTTAATTTAGTGTTAATTTTATTAGCTGTTTCTTGTTTTATTCGCTGGGAAACTGGGCTTCTGCGGCTTTTCGCTGGGAAAATGAATTAGTACACGGTCGGTGTTTATATCTGTGCTTAGGGTCGCATTAACTAAACTAATCAGTTGACTTGGAGCTCAGTCAGTTTACTGGCTTCTTTTGATTGGATTTAGCTGAGGTTTTCCTGATTTGTTATCTCATAATGAAAAGATTGTGAACCTGTCTACTTGATGAACCAGTGCCGATAAGAAGGGGTGTGGTGGAAATTAATTTTATATGTAGTAAATGTTCAAATGAATGGGAAAAAGAAAATTTTAGGAACTCTGTGATGGGATCATTCGGTTGTCAAGTATGGCAATAGACATCATTATCATTGGATTCCAAGCAGGGTGTATTTCTAAAGTTCAGTCCTTCTTACGGGAAAAGATGAGTCATACTTTGAATTTCTTCTTCATAACCTGAGATCATATGCAACAAGTGTTTTGGGTCATCCATAACACTTGTTATTCTGTTATAGCATTTTTTGTGTGTATTATTAGAAGTTTTCATTAATTGTCTAGCTCTTCCTGTACAGATATTGATCAGTTATTTATAGAAGCACAACATCGATGGCTGCGGCCTGCTGAGATTTGTGAAATCCTGCGCAATTATCCGAAATTTCATATTTCGTCAGAGCCTCCGAATAGACCACCAAGTATGTTGCTAATACTTGTATCAAATTCAATATGAGAAACTTGTGCTTAGCATCTGAATCAAATACATAGGGTTACTTATTACTTGTCTATATTGTTCCTGTTCACATCTCATTAGTATTTAAGGTAAAAGAGCATGAATGAAGCAGTTCTCATGCCAGGCAAACTTGTTTTGCTTCTTGGACTGGCTCTCTAATCAACAGGGGTTTCTATACTCCTGTTGTTGCTTCGAAGTTTGTCTTAAGCATAGCCTTGTTTTCATCAATGTGGAGTCAGATGTTAAGCTGACTTTTTTGCTTTTCAAAGAGGATACTAGCATATAACTTTTATCAGGTTCGAAGTCTAATATGATATTGGTGCTAGTTTCCTGCCAGGTTGTGGGCATACGACTGTTATATGTATTGAGGTCTTTTTGGTGAAATATTGTACCTATAATTAATTTTGATTTGAGCTCTACTTACAATCCTTTGCCATTTTATTCCATTTTCTATATTTGATAGTTACTAATTAGTCTGTTATCTGGTCATGAATCAACTTAAAATAGCATTATCCTTTGGTAACATCAAATTGAAACTTTGGCAGTTTTGTTGTGCCAACCAATATTCTGATATTGGAAAGAGTTCTTTTTAACCAGTCATCCTTTTGGAGGGTTAAGCACCTTCTAAGGGGCCCTTTTGTTGTCTTTGATTTTTGGACGAGTGAATAGTAATGATGTGTTAGACTTAAAAGGGTTCCAGTAGCTTTTGGAGTAAGATGGTTTTTGTGGCATATTCACAGTGTTATTTAGCTGCAGTCTTTTAAAGGGTTCTTATTATGAAATTAATTTCTTTTTGATTCCAATAAAGTTTTATGTCTTTTGTTAAAGGAATTGATTCATACAATTTCAAGATGGATATTATTTGGATATTACATGATAGTTATTTTAGATTTTAAGGCTCTATATGGTATCCCTTGGTCTTCATTTGATGCTTGATTTTTGAATCTACTCTTAGCTTAATAATTTAAAAGAGAGTGAGTTCTCTCCATACATTGAATAAACAATTAGATAGAAAGAAGAGCAAATTGAGCTAGCTGTGGGCTTCTTATGACAATGCATGTAACCATGTGTGATACTTGCTTAGTTCTCTCCCTGTCTATCATGTTCTCAATATTTATGTGTATGCAGACATTTGGGGGTGGGGTAAGATATTCTATTTCATACTTTGCTTCATTTTCTCAACTGTAGGTATTTACTTAATGAATTCATGCTTCACATTGTTGCATGTACTGCTAGGTGGTTCTCTCTTTCTCTTTGATCGGAAGGTCTTAAGATACTTTAGAAAGGATGGGCATAACTGGAGGAAGAAAAAGGATGGAAAGACTGTGAAGGAAGCCCATGAAAAGCTGAAGGTAAGACTACACAGTGATGACGTGTTTTTTGGAGTCAGCATATGATAAACGGATGTAGAAATTGCAATTTTCTTTATAATCTATTTTACAAGATGCTGCCTTTACATGTGTACAAAATAAAAAGGTTCATAACATTCGAAAAGATTACATTCTTCAAACAATTCAGGTTGGGAGTGTTGATGTATTACACTGTTATTATGCCCATGGAGAGGAGAATGAAAGTTTTCAAAGACGCAGCTATTGGATGCTTGAAGAGTAAGTAGGACCTGATTTCTATTTTTAATGATTTATAGGCTGCTGGTTTTGGCTGTTGGTGATTATTATTCCTTGAGTTTAAATGAGCATTCATGGTACATTTAATTTGTACAATTTGCTAATGGACTTCCAAATGTCCTCTTACTGTGTTTTTCCAATTCTACGATCATATCTTAAAATTAGTTTCTTTGGGGCATTGTCCAATTTTCTTATACATGACATGCTTCTGCACATAGTTTTCCAAAAGGTCTTCAATATGAGGGCTATGTTTAGTTGGAGGTTAATGGAATGGAATGTAATATTATTCCTTTGGGAGTAAGGTTTATAATGGAATATAATGAAATGGGATGGAAAAGGAGGATTTTATATTACATCCCATTCTATCTTAAACAGTAAAAATGAGAAAATTTTGATTTGGGGAGTTTATGATGGAATGTAAGATGATAAACAACTTTTCACTATATTACATTATAAACCTTTCTTCCAAATAACATTTCACTATATTGCATTATGAACCTTTCCATCTCTCCCAAATAATAATTTTCTAATATTATATCCATTTATATTCTATTCTATTATAAACCATTTCATTTCACTAAAAACTTTACGTCTAACCAAACATAACCTAGGTGTCAGACACCTAGAAAAGCTAAGAGATAGAAGAAGAAGACGAATCTTAAGTATTCTCAAGTCCTGTTTTCTTTTCAAATTGTACTTGTTAAACGATTTTTATGTTCATTGTCAAGGAACAGTGTTTTCTCACTTTACTAAAAAGATATCTATAATTGAATAACAATGTAGCTCACCGAGTGAGCCTCTGCTTATGTTATTACATGACTTGGACAATGCCAATGAAAAACAATCATTGCCGATTGGAAAGGTAGGGGTTAGAGCAGCTTGCACGCAACGCTTCGCTGTTAAATATCTTAGTCAATGAAAAATATTAAAGAAGTGCAGATTCTATTATTGTTTATCTACATGAATAGATTCTTGTACAAGAAGGGTTGGATCCATGCACGCCTGAAAGATAATAGTCATACCAACTTAGGAAGGAAATTAATTTAGAATTAATCCCTCAAAATTTTATTTATCTAGTACCAAAAGCATAAAAATCATATTTGATTTCAATATGGTGAGGAGAATTGGCACATATGTCGAAAATGTGGGAATGGGAAATTGTCATCGCTATGGAGGAATTAAATGAATGATCTAAAAGGTTATTCTTCAACATCTACATAGTTTTTTCCCCCTTTTAGAAGTGTGCCTCCTACTTGGACCAAAAGTATATGCATGCAATTTCTTATTCTTGTTTCTATGCACTCATTTCTAGTTTTGTTTTATCTCTTTGGTGATTTATAGAAATGTTTAGGGTAACAAGATTCAACAAATTAGGGCTAGAATAAGATCAGTTGTGGCTGGAACAAAGAAGTATTATAAACAACTAGGGTAAGATAGTATAGAAATCTATATTTTAAACATTGCCGAAATCTATATTTTGAGCATTGCCTTTGCCAAAGAAACAATATTGGTTGGTTCAATATTGAGCTGGTCCCTTAAATTGGATTCTTTTTTTTAGCTTGCTTACTAAGGAATACATGACACTTTGTTGCTTTTAACTTCAAAACTTCCAACAGATAAAGATTCACTGATTTTATCGATGTTGCTAGATGCAACACTTGAGTCACCAATTTTTTTGGGTTCTTTAAGAGGATAGATAATAGACTTCTTGTTATTTTCCATTTTGATTATTGTAAACATTTAAGAAAAGGATGGGGAATAATTGCTCTTCAATTCCATTTTGTGTCGCTCGAACAAATTTCTAGTTTAACAAAAAGGGTTTTCCTCCTCTAGTACATGTTCAACCTTGAGATCTCAAGGGGCTTTTTGTCACTTTCCAGATTCTCCATAAGGTCAGCACGAGTTACTAACACTGAAGGCTTGCACTGCGTGGTTCAATTCTTCAATCACTGAGTCTCAAATTTTCAAACACCTTTTGTGGTCTGGTTGCCTATTTCTTAATTTTTATCATGATCAACCATAGTTTTGAAGCAAAAAATCTTTGCAGGGATATAGGACTACATTGAACTTTTAGTGTTGCTGCCACGTGATGCAGAGAAGGTTTAGGAGAACATAAGGCTAGAATAGAGTTGATTGTTCCTGGAAAAATTTTTATAACAAAATCCATCTAAAAAAACATTCAAAATACATAGGTAGTTATATTTCTCTAGCGAAAACCTTATTCATACTAGTCTTATCAGAAATACTACTGAAATAGGAAAGAAAGTTCAATGCCTCTAAAGAAAAATCTTACTGCTATGTCCTACTGGACTTGTGCAGAATTAATCATAATAGGAAACACATATTAAAGTCTAAACTAAACAAGAAAACAACTCACTAATGGGACTAAACTACATAAGATTCTTGGACTTTGCAATGGGGGCTCCTGCATCGTCATAAGATTAATTCTCATAATAGTTGTTATTTTGAAGTATATATTCCCAATCTGATCCAGTACCATTTGGTGTGAGTGGGGTTGTTAGGATAGTTCTTTCTCTTAAACCTACTTTTCTGTGCATATTTCAACATTTGTCTAAGCCGCATTGCATTGCTCCATTTACCAACAGCATACTTACTGTAAGTGGGAATCTTTTAGCTTGTGATCTAAAATTTCTCACAGTTGCTCTTCAAAATTTTATAAGTTGACTATCATAAATGTATGTTCTGTAAACTTTACATCACCTCATATGTACTTCAGTTGTACCTTTGACTGAATGATTTCCTGATCCAGTAACTATGTTCCCCTAATATCTTTCTCTGTCTCACTTGCGACTCAATGGTTTAGTGCCTAGAACTCCCTTTCCTCCTTTTGGCAGCTCTACTTCTCAATTTGACCTTGGTTTTTCTCACATGCCTTATAATTTCACCCCTTGCATCACTAAATAACAATCATCCATACAAATAAAATGGAACCTTTGTGCCAATGGCCCTATTGTGTATTTTTAACATTTCTTTCCAATATTTCAAAGAGGATAAGAAATCACCATTGGCTATTATAAACATTTGTGTCTCAGCTCAGACATAATCTTCTTGACTCCATAATAAGCATCAAAAGGCAAAGTTTTGCATGGAACTTTGGAATAATGTAACTGATCAAGAATGAGAGATCATAATTGCAGTCACTTGTGTAGTTTAAACTGAACATGAATACTTGTAGTCCTTGAACTATATGAATTTTAGGCGTAAAATGTCTGTTGTGAAGGAATAAGAATATATTCAATTTGTTCCCATTTTTATTTTCCCCCCTAATGCTCTAAATACAAGCTTAGAGAAGGAACATTCTGGGGAATTGCAGAATGAATATATAGGTGGTTGCTCTCTCTCTCTCTCTGCATATCTTTCCCTCATGTACTTTATTCTAATTCTAATTTTCCTTTCTCAAGAAAAGGGAGAGTTCCTTGCATCCCCTCAATTTCAGTAGGTTTATGTTCTATTTTTACTTGATGTTTCTTTAATTGTCAAATTAAAATTCAAGCTGTGATCTTTTATCTTTTAGTTTAGCATGTGCTGTTATTGTTCCTATAGCTTTTAATCTTTGCCCTTTCATTTTGCTGTGTTCTTATACAATCATGCTCCATGCTGCAGGGAGTTGATGCATATAGTTTTTGTCCACTACCTGGAAATAAAGGTATTAATCAATTTCCATATTCTGTATTGTATGCTTTGTTGTAGTTCTTTTGAAGTTTCAATATTTTCATGGAATATATAACCAAATAGTGTATATACTTTTGCGTGTCACTGGCTATAAAAGTTTTTAAAATGATATTGTTTTAGTGGATTTTAAACATGGGTGAAACTTGGTACAGTTTGGTTTGGTTGTTGCTTTTGGATCCTTAAAGCAGTATTTGACTTGTGATATGAGAACAAGTATCAAATGTACTAATTTTAGATGGCTGAGTTGATCCAAAAATCAATAGTGAATGATGATGAGGTGGTTCAAATCATCATTCATCTCAGTGGTAATTCTTGATTTTCTGAGTATTGATCATATACATATTTAAATCTCTCGTGCTTGTTTCCTCATCATGGGATTAAATCTATGTTTTGTGTGCTCTTTGTATTTACATTATTTTATTGGATGTTGGGATGTTGGGGCAGAGGTGTTCCAAATTACTTGTGCACTTAATAATAATCACTGACAGAGAAATGCAGACATTGCAGCTTTTGGTTATGTATGAAGATTTCTTAGCATCAGAGTATTCTGTTTAGTTTTTTCCCTCTAGAAGCGCTCGTTGCTCCTTTTGAGGTTATCTGTAAGATTCTTTGGATTTCTAGCCTAGTTATAAACTTTGAATGTGACAATTGTAGTTCATATTCATGTTCAGCTTCAGATATTCATTTTTGCTTATAAAGAAAGTCTATGTTCACATAGTTTCAAGATCGTATGTAATTTCCTCAGATGTAATTATTTTAGACTCAGATTTTGATATATATGTCCTCAGGGTAGCAGAACAAGTAACAGCCCTTCAAACAGCTCTGCCACAAATCACATTAAAGAACCCTCAGGAAAAACAGATTCTACCAGTCCAACAAGCACTCTTTCATCATCATGTGAAGATAATGATTCAGGTGACATGCTTCCTTTCTCTTGGCCCTTTTCAATCTCCTGTTATACGATGGGGAAACATGGATTTTGTTGTGAAGGTGGATAATAACTGTGATTTGGCTTGACAGTAAGTTGTGTACTATTTGTTGCAGCTGATAGTCACCAGGTGAATTCCAGATATTAATTTCCTGAGTCACCCCAAATGCAGAATAGTTCGATGGTTGGCAAAATAAATGGTGGCCTATGGAGTTCTCATCTTCCATATCCTGGTTCAGGTAGGTGGTGCTTTTGTTTCTAGTATTCTTTTCCTGTTGTATATGGCCCATTTCTGTTTTTCTTCAAGTAAATATCATGCATTATTGAAATTCAAATTTGATTTTTTAACCTTTTCACCTTTCCATCAGAAAATCGCGAAGTTCAGTCTTCAAATTCTGGTGTGGCTCCCATCTCAGTTCTTCACGGAGATAGATTGGTTAATAATGATAATGCTAATCATAATATTGACTCCCAAATTCTGACTACCAGTTGAACCTCTAAACCTTAACCTTTCCTTCGACTGGTTTAATATTCGGTCCAATTTTTAAAACATTGGAACTGAATGATTCTACGGCTGATTCAGCGGTAAAAGATTCTCTCTGACGGTGAAGGGGCTTTAGTGGTATTTAAAACCAAGCTAAAGGATTAAGTATAACAATATATTCATATTTCACTTCTATGTTTACATTTGCACAAAGCGTGTATCAATTAAATACAATGGCAAATCGTAGGGCGACTTGAAAACTCATGAATAAAAAGCAATAAGTTGATTAAGCCCAATTATAAGTTTTGTAGCTAAAAGAAGTCTATTATTAAGGGGTACTTAGGTGGTGGACTTGTCATGAGATTATCGAGCAAGTAATGAAAAGTGAGTAGTTAATTGGTAATTATCTTTATAGAGATAATAGTTTGATATCCTATTTTTGTGCAATCCTCCATACTCTCCATTTAGTAGAGGAATGAAACTCATTCTTTAGTAGTGATTCTTTTTTAAAAAATATTTTTAATATTAATTAATTAAAATATAATTAATTAAAATAATATAATTAATTAAAATATAATTAATCAATTAATATAATTAATCACTTATATTATAATTAATTAATATATAATTTATTTATTTATTACAATATAATTAATTAATATATAATTCATTCATTAATTAAAATAATGTAATTAATTAATTACAATATTTTTTACAAACCAATCACTATTAATGGTAATGGTAATTATTCCTTCCTCTTAACCAACCATCATAATTATAATAATAATATCCATTCTTATTTTTCACTATATCCATTTTTATTCTTATTATCATTCCCCCGCGTGAACCAACTGTCCCCTAAGTTTATTCGTTTTGTTGTATTTAGTTCTAATTTTATTTCTTTAAACAATTAATAATAATAATGATAATAATAAAAGCTTTCTTGAGAAATGATATTTAAAAATTATGTATTTAAATATATTCTAAATTTAAAATATATTTTAATCATCATATTTGAAATTTTTTATTTTTAGAAAGTTTAAATTACTTATAAAAAATAAAATAACTAATTTAATTTAATTATATTAGTTATAATTTTTATTGGTAATTAATATTAAATTATTAATAATATATTTTTTAAACCAGGGGATGATTCAATCGATATTTTGATCATAAGAAAACATAAGTACTACTGACGATTTTAATATTTTGATGAGAAGTAATTTAAGAATAAGATGTAGCTATAAACTTAGAAGACAGTTTATGAAATTAATATAGTAAAATTAAAATTTGCAATTGTCGAAGAAAAGATCAAGTCAAGAACAAAAGAATAATAAGGAGCAATAAGATGATCCTTTAGTTTGTAATTTTAATTGTAATATCATTTTATTACTTTGGCAATCTTGGAGTCTTATCATGCATAAACATTTCATCTTACTTTATTACATGGGTTTATTCATTTATCAAGAAGTATTAAAACTTTTGTTCTTAAAAGAAAAGCCCTTTGATCTTTCAAATCTTCTTATGAGGACCTTAAAACTTGTTTAATTATAAGTAAATTATATAAATCAATTTTGGAACATTTGAAGTTGTAAAGTTAATGGTCGATCAATGTAAGTTAAATGTGTAATAGGTGAGTTCATTGACACATTGATCAACCAATATAATGGTGTAGTACACCAATGTCCCAGTGAATATGTATATTCAGTGCATATTGTTCGACTAATGTGCTATACTAATCGACTAATGCTTTGAAATTAGTCGTTGTAACTACTAATTTTTTGCTCTAACTACTAGTAAAGATCCAAAAATCCCATAGTAAGATATTTTCAGTCATAGCCCTTTGTTAGAGTTTTATATATTTTTCTTGGAGGTGTTCCAAGTGATTTTAAAATTCTTTTTCACTGTGAAAGAAGATTGTAAAAAAGGTTTTAATTATTTATTAGAAAATATTGTAAAAAGGTTATTATTCACCCTTAAATAAGAGTTATAGTAGAATTTTAATAAGAGTCTTAGGAGTGGACATATGTAAAGGCTATTTGTTGAACCACTATTAATCAGTTTACATTCCTTTTGCCTTACGCTTATTACAATATTATTTAAGTATGTTGTTGAAATTTGTTGTTTTATATCATATTTTTATATTTTATAAATTATGTTTATTAACACAATAAGTTAGTAAATATGTTGTTAAAGTTTATCAACACCCAATTTACTTACCTCGTTGGTTCCATCAGGGAATAATAAGCGATATTAAAAAGGATCTATTATGCTATAATTCAAACAAAATCTTTATAGCAAAGATATAAATAACACATTTAGGAGTATCATCATCATCATTCAATTAAAAGGGACAAAATATTAGTAAAGTCCCATTTCTTTCTTGGAAATGACTATTTCGATTAGAAAATAATGATAGATTTTTTAATGGCTAAAAGTATAGACCTATAGGAAATAGTTTTAAATGACCCTTCCATGCTTTATAAGAATCGTGAATAAGTAAAAACTCCAAAAATTATAAGATAAATGAAAACCTTATGATAAGATATTAATTTTCTTAAATTGTAGGGTCATATATATATATATATATATATATCATATTTTATGCATTATAAAGAAATGATTTTAATAAAGTCTTTACGTGTAAAATGACTTATGAAATCATTATAAATTAGATATGAGGGTGAAAATCAAGTTAAAGAGAATAAAATGAGTATGCCAGTCTATCAATGTGAATTATTTTAAATGAAGTATGATCAAAGTATCTTAAATATGTACACTATATTTATTGATATTATTAATACTCTCAAGAGTCTTAGAAAGATCTATAATAATGCCACAATAGTAAAAATATTGCTTAAGTTACTTATAAAGATATGAGAAGTCAAAGATCTAAAAACATTACTATTGAAGGAGCTCATTGGATCTTTTCTTCACATACGAAATGAGATTTCAAAGAGAAACAACACTTTTGAAGAAAAAGGAGTTGACAGTCTTCAAGGAAGAATCAGGTGAAGAAGAGACAAAGAATTTCTCTAAAATAAAGGTCTTCAAGGTAACTAAAAATAATTCAGAAAATAAATCTTCAAACTTCATTTATTTAGTATGTAAAAAATTTAACCATATGAAGTTGCAATATCCTTTACTTAGAAGATAATGACAATTATGAAAAAAAATTATAAAGAGACGAAAGACAAAAACAAGAAGAAAACATTTAAAGTCTCAACTTAACATGAAATAAGTAAATCTAAACATGTGCATTCGTGAAGAGAGATAACTCCCATATAATTTATGGTTAAGAAAGATGATGAGGTAACAACTAACTCTAATTCATATAATGACGATAATGATTTGACATATAATAAACTAGTCGAAAGTTTAGAAATTATGAATAAGAAAAAGAAGATACTATCTTCCAAATACAAGGAAGTTTAAAAATAGTTAAATGTATTTACAAGTAAGAATCAAAAGATAAAAAATGAATTATAAAACATTAAAGCAAATAAAGTTGTAAATGATAGAATCAAATTGTCAATAAGTTCGCAGATTATCCTAGGTAAATTTTTGCAGCACGAATAATTTAGCTAGCAATCGCAAAACTGAAACACAAAATAACACACCGACGTTTGGTAACGCAGTTCGGCCAACTTGCCTACGTCTGCGGGGCCCTCACCCAGATTAATCTCTTTCACCGTAGTTCACAAAAATTACAAAGATTGATCAACTCCGTAGTACCCAA
>JAOTIZ010000001.1:23750724-23765112 GCA_027123425.1 Erythroxylum panamense | reverse complement strand
GCGAAATTTTCTGGTAGTGAACCTTTATCGTGGGATACGTGTCGGAGGGACCTTCGGGCGTTCCGATATGTACCCTATGATGAGGGGGCGCTACATGCTACCAGAGATAGGTTTGATGGTTCTCTACCTCTCCAATCTAACTGGCAGGTGTGTTACTGTTTCAATATTCTCTGATTTACTGAGCCTTCCTATGATTGTAGTTGGTAATCGAATAGAGAAAACTTAGTATCTGAGATTGTGCAGCATTCATCATTGTATTCTTGTTTACATTCTGTATTATCGTTAAAGGAGCTTTCCTCCTGTTGTCTAGCGAAGTGCTGATGAAAAATATCACTTCTGATATCTTGATTGTGTATTTACAATGAGGGGAAGTTTATTTGAGAACTATGGCTGAATTTATGTAATTTTCATCTTTAAGGTGCAGAAATTTTCACGGAGAATGATGATTGTGCATATTGTAACATTGTGAACAGAACTAATTTATATTGTTCAAATACCTTCCAAAATTATGCTTGTTAAGGATGTTAATATTTCATATTGGCTAGGAGTTAAAGAGCCTAATAAGTCTTATAAGGTTTGGGTAATCTTCCTCCTTTGAAGGTGCCTTTTTGGTGGAGTTGGCTCCGTTTTATAATGGTATTAGAGCCTATGAGCCATCTGCGGATGTCTAATTCTGTAAACTTCATGCATCAGATGTTCAGGCTCTTATTTTGATATTGAGGTTGTCACAGGTATCTGACCCTGAGGGCACACCACAGATTTCTAATCCTGTAAAATTCATGAATCAACAAATGTTTCGGGCTCTTTGTTTGATGTTGGGCTTCTCCCGGTATCGATTCTTGTGTGCCACTTGTAGAGTCCAATCCTGTAAACTTCATGCGTCAGGTGTCCACTTTTAGGTGTGAGTGGGCGCGTTGAAGCGTGTCAAATTCCTACGTTAATTAGGAGCAATATACAAGAAAAGGCCCATAATGCTAAGGTTTGTGTTTACAATGTTGTTCCTCCTTCTGTATGAACCACTTAAAACCTATCCTACACACTTCCTGTTGTAGATAGCTATATCTATTCTTGGGCATGAAAGGGTGTGCTAAGTGAGTTAATGTCATGGGCATGAGAGGGTGTGCTAAGTGACTTAATATCCCATACCAACATCCATTCCTGAGCTCAAGGATCTGTTTTAATATCCCACATTGATTAGGAGCCAGAGCCTAGTAAGCCTTTTAAGGCTTGGGCAATCCTCCTCCCCTTAAGTGCCTTTTGGGGTGGAGTTGGGCACAATGTTATTGATCCCAAAAATCTTTAGGACTCTAATTTGTTGATAGCTACATTGACATTTTCTATTTAACATTGCTTTAGTTCCAAAACATCAATTTTTAAAAAGTGAAATATTTAATATGTAAAAATCTACTCTTGGTATTCAAAATGAGATATCTAATGACATATTTATCTATGAAATGCAAAAATTTGCCCTTACATATTTAATAATTTCCTTGCCACTTTAGTTCTGGTTTTAGTTTTCCAGCTAATCCATGTATCTTCTGAGGGTTGGTTTCGGAAAATGTTAAAATCCTTAGATAATATGATTGCTGTTTGGTACTGAATCTGAGTTTTTTTAATTGCTTCTCACTTATTCCTTTGTGGATGTTTATACATCTTGTTTTTTATAGTATAGGATGTTTCCATGCTTTGAATGTTTGAAACACATTCTTTTGAAAAAAACCAATTCCTTGTTCTTGCTGCAGGGTTACATGAACCCAACTTTAGATTCTGATTTGGGGTATGACCTAAGTACCAGCTTATATGAGCAAAAAACAGCTGATGGGAATATTCCAAATGCACTGGAGATATTTTTTGACGGACCTGTTCAGCAAAATGAGCAACTTATGCAAAACAACCTTCAAGTGCAGCTTGCAGATGAGCAACAGCATGCAGCCCCATTCAATTCTGAGAATAACATTTCCGTGGAAGGAAATAGCAAGTATAGTTTCATTCTCAAGCAAACATTCCTAGATGGAGAAGAGGGCTTGAAGAAAGTTGACAGCTTTTCTCGCTGGATCGCTAAAGAACTTGAGGAGGTTGATGATTTGAATATGAGGCCCTCATCTACTATTTCATGGAGTGCTGATGAATGTGGGAATGTAGTTGATGACTCATCATTGAGCCCCTCTCTGTCTCAAGACCAGCTTTTCAGCATTGTTGATTTTGCACCTAAGTGGTGTTATACAGACTCTGAAACAGAGGTATCTTGTCTGTTTGTTGTTAAAAATCATCAAATGCTTGCCATGGTATTTATTTATGCTACTGCTTTCATGCCACGGTATTTTTTTATGCTACTGCTTTTGTGATCACCATATTAAAAAGAACCACTTAGTGTTTCGTAAGAATGATATCCTTTTGAAGTGGAGAGGTCGGTCATCAAAGAGAACTTGAAATATGGTTGAGCCAGTTATAAGGAGATGTATTTGTTTGGTTGAGGGACAAGTACTTAAATATGGTTGATCGACGTAGTGCTTGATCAATTGGTAAGCTTGGTAATGAACCTCAAAATTGGGATTGGGCCCAGGACAATATAGAAAAATATTACTACTGTCAAGTGGGTTTGTAGTGGCAGCTGTCACATTTTTACTTTAGCTGAATCAGTGGTAGTGGAGTGCTGGAGGGAGAAGGGAAATTAGGGAAGGAGCTGTTAGAGTTGGAGAACAACAGGAAATTGTGGACTTGTGGTAGAGTATAGAAAGCAGAACGGATATATAAATAGGCTTGGTTGATAGATTTAATAGATCCATTGACAAGTGAATCCTTGGGCTTTAACTGGTCAGATTCACCATTTGAATAAGAACTTTGCATCTTACATTTTTATTTGCATATTTTAATGTTATAGAGTACGCTAACCTTCTCTCCAATGTATCCAAAAAAGCAACATATGCTGACCTGGCGTGTGTGAGTGACAATCTAACTTGGAAAGGCATCACTGATTCTTGGATCTCTGACTTTGTTGAACTATCCCAACTGTGGCTTATGTTAATTTCTTTTCCTCTCTCTCACACATTGATCATCGTCATCATTTTATTTTGCTCACGTCTCTTCAAATTCTGAAACTACCACTTTGGTGAATAAATAATGGATTTGTGACGCTCTTTTATTTTTTCACCATGAAACAGGTCCATGTTATTGGAACATTTTTGAAGAGCCCACAAGATGTAATGAGATGTAAGTGGTCCTGTATGTTTGGAGAAATTGAAGTTCCAGCAGAGATTTTGGCAGATGGGATTCTTTGTTGCTATTCTCCTGTTCACGATGTTGCCAGAGTTCCTTTCTATGTTACCTGTTCCAACAGGTTAGCTTGTAGTGAAGTGCGAGACTTTGATTTTCGAGTAGGTTCTGCTAAGCGTTTAGATATCACAGATGTATATGGTGGTGATGCCACTGCAACTCATCTTCATTTGCGTCTTGAGAGGTTAATGTTACTCAGATCATCCAACCCTCAAGACCATCTTTTTGATAGTGATAGGGAAAAGAAGAAATTGGTTAGTAAAATCATGTTATTGAAGGAGGAAGATGAAAATTATCAAATGACAGAACCAATCTCATGTAAAGATTTGTCCCAAGTTGATGCTCAAAAGAAGATGCTTCAGAAGCTGATAAAAGAGAAGTTGTATTCATGGCTCCTTCATAAAGTGATTGAAAGTGGGAAAAGAGCTAGTGTATTGGATGATGATGGGCAAGGTGTGCTGCATTTAGCAGCAGCACTTGGTTATGATTGGGCCATAAAACCAACTCTTGCTGCTGGTGTCAACATCAACTTTCGAGATGCAAATGGTTGGACCGCTCTTCACTGGGCTGCGGTCTTTGGCAGGCAAGAACCTCTCTTGATTCTCAAATATGTTGTTTTGATATGGATATCGTTGAAGCTGTGCTTGGCAATTAGTTGTCCTCTGGGCCTATAACCTTGATTCTTTTTGGCTTTTTAAGATCAAACAATTTAAAATTCCACAATATTTTCTTTTTGTTTTGTTTTTTGTTGAAATGAGAAGCCATGCTATGAATGCAACTGAAAGATGTTTGGAAAGCATGTTTTTTTCTTCATCTTTTGTAAGATTTGACAGAAAACACACCCTATGATTTGTCAATTATGTCTAACTGATGAAACATCAGATTTTGTTGTCTGAAAGCTTGAAGATACAAATTGCCTTACTCCATGCATATACTTTATAAAAAAAAAGCAAACAAACCAAGTACGTTTTGCTTTTTTTTCTTTCTGTCTAAAGTAGATTGTTCAGTAGCAGTTTTTGGGTATTGTTTTTTGAGATTGCTAATCAGGATGCTCTTGTGATTCTCAAAACCATGTAAAACAGAGAAGAGACAGTTGCTGTCCTCGTAGCGTTGGGTGCTGCTTCAGGACTATTGACAGATCCAACTCCTGAATGTCCTTTGTCTATAACTCCAGCTGACCTTGCTTCCGCCAATGGACACAAAGGAATTTCTGGTTTTCTGGCGGAGTCATCTTTGACGAGCTACCTTTCATCCCTTACTGTGAAAGATCCAAAGGATGACGAAACACCAGAAGCTTCAGGGACGTCAGTTGTGCTATCTAGTTCAGAGCGGACGCCTACCCCTCTGAATCATGGTGATGAGCCAGATGAATTGTCACTAAAGGATTCACTCACAGCTGTCCGTAATGCTACACAAGCTGCCAATCGTATATATCAAATGTTCAGAATGAAGTCATTCCAGCAGAAACAGTTGGCGGATGATGAATTTGATGTATCAGATGAACATGCTCTGTCAGTTGTTGCGGCTAAGGCACGTAAACCTTTACATTCAGGTGGATTAGCTCATGCTGCTGCCACTCAAATTCAAAAAAAGTATCGGGGATGGAAAAAAAGAAAAGAATTCTTGATAATCAGGCAACGAATTGTTAAAATCCAGGTTTGCCTCTGCTATTACATTTTTCTTTATTTCATGGAATAAGATCATTCGTATAATCAGGAAAGTAAGTATTAACTGCATGCTTGAATTTTTTTTCGTGAACTTGAAAGCTAAAATCATCTCTCTTTTTGCTTAAAGGCCCATGTGAGGGGACACCAGGTGAGGAAACAATATAAAACATTCGTATGGTCAGTAGGAATTCTGGAAAAGGTCATTTTGCGCTGGAGACGTAGAGGAAGTGGTCTGCGGGGGTTCCGTCGAGATGCACTGGCCATGGATTCCAATCCACAATCCCTGTCCACAAAGGAAAACGAGTATGATTTTCTGCAGGAAGGAAGGAAACAAAGTGAGCAGAGGACACAAAAAGCACTTAATAGGGTGGTATCCATGTTTCATCATCCAGATGGCCGTGCTCAATACCGAAGATTACTTACAGTAGCAGAGAAGTTCCGTGAATCTGAGGTATATCCACCTATATATGTTATCTAGGAGTGTAATACTTGTGTTGGAAATTCACAAGGTTATATGATATTGGAAAGCAACATGAGGATAAAGTAAGTTATATACAAAGATTAAGTTCATAATCTATTTTCTTAAAGTTTTGAATTGATGTATAATGTTATGGTTGTTATAGATTAGGTTCATAATCTGTTTTCTTAAAGTTTTGAATTGATTTATAATGTCATGGATGTATATAAGATTGTCGGATTCGGTGTAATTTCTCCTTAAGCCCCCACAAAATCCTTCAATTTCTTTTCTATCTTTAGTCGTTACTCTGATCTGTAAAAACTTCATGGAATGCTAACTGCTTTTTTCTCTACATCTTCCTCTGCCTTCTGTCTTCTGCTTTTTGCTTTTTCAGTCAAGTGATGTGGTAGACAATCCTGAAGAGCCGGCTGATGGTGATGAAGAACTTATTGATATTGACTCACTTTTGGATGATGATACCTTCATGTCAATAGCATTTGATGAACAGCAAGGCTTGCTATCCCCAGCTTTAGATAAATTGTCCTAACCCTGTTTTAAACTGTATATGTAGTATCTAACCAATCTAAGATGTAGCTGATTGATAATATAACAGAAAGGGTTTGCCAATGTGTATTGAAACTGGGAGGTTTATAGTTTCAGGCTTTACAGGCACTTTCCTTCATTTTAAGCCCTGATAGTCTCTAGTGGTCCTGCATTGGGGACTCTGGTATTTATTTGAATAGAAAAGGATAGACCTTGCTATGTAAATTATTGGATTTGTAGGAGTGATCATATTTGTTGTTATATCGTGCATTCCGAGTGTGGACATCTTTAATTTCATATTCTGTTAGGTATGCCTGAAGATTAAAACTTTCATCCTATACACTTGGTGTATAATTTCAGGTCTGATATAGATGAATGATATATAACTTTAATTTTATGTTCCTCCTTAAAAAATGAATTAAAATTTTGAATGCATGTCCTTAAAGTGTTTGGTAAGATTGTTGCAGAAAGCAGGAGTGCATCATGCTTCAGTTGCTTTCCACCTTAGTTAGGACTTACGAGTTCGCACTCTCTTATGTTCTTCCCCAACCAAACTGAGCTATATATATATATATTTTTTGCATAAAGGGAAAAGGAAACAACGAAGCTAAATGAGTCGGGGAAAACAGATTCTCGACATATCCTCGATGAGGAGTCTATGGCATTCTAAAAGTGGTACATCAAAATAAGTGAGTTCAATGTCGTCCAGACCGGTCGGGGTGGCGAGCCAGTCCGCACATTAAAATGCCTATCTTGCAGAAAGCAGGAGTGTATCATGCTTCAGTTCCTTTCCACCTGAATTAGGAATTTGGAGTTCGCACGCTCTTATGTTCTTCCCCAACCAAACTGAGCTATTTAAAATGCCTATCTTACCAAACTCTGCACCAATTGCTGGATTTTATATCTCCTTTTGATTAGTTGGAGGTTCTTAAAAATTTGAGGTTGTAATTATTTTGAGTTAATAGAATTTAAAAATTATAGACTTTTTTTTTAATGTTTGTTAATTGAATCGGAGATTTGCGTTAGATGCTTAGAAGATGTATGTGGTGATTTAACTTTTGAGGATGAACACAAATTTAGTGAAAAAACCTATTGCTTCAGTTTGTTGTCAACAGCGAACAATACTTTTAAATATTTTAGATGAAGTTAGTTAAAATGATATAAAAAGTAAAAGATTATACATAATTAATATGAAACTCCACTTAGGAATTGTTAAGATATGCGTTATGATATCTTATTATTTAATTTTAGGCATTATTTAAAATTGGACTTAAGTGGGACTCTTTCAAGATAAGGTTCATTATGTTTAAAATCTCAATCAAGATTGATTTAATGGATAATTTATTAGGGAAAAATGACAATCTAAGGTATCATATTTTTGGAGATTTGGCTTGATCATTGCAGCTAGAATGGGGCTGTGAATTTTCATGATACGTGGGCTTAAGTGTTGATGCTTTCTTTGTGAATCAATGATAGGTGTTGTGTAACTTAGAAGCTGGAATTTTTGGGGCAATCTTGGATTATTTTTGCAACTGATTTCGTGGGGATTGTATCCTGATTTGGTGCTACATTTTTCTGTCAAGATTTTCATGACTTTGTTGGAGAGTTTATCGTTGATAGTGTGTGTGATTTGGCAGCTGCATTTTTCTAGTTTTTGAACAACAATTTGGGGCCGTGTTTTTGGTTGATTGTGTGATTTTCTACAGCTGGGTATTCTTCCATCCTTGGATGACAATTGATGGTTGTTTTGGGTAATTTTGATAGTTGATTTCTTTTCTTGTTTTTCATATCATTCTTGCGTTGTTGCTCATTGTTGATGGTTTCTTAGTTTGGTAGTTGTCCAGATATTGTTTCGGTGTGATGGCGTGATGCTACAGTTATATTTTTGGCGACGTTTTAATGACAAATTGCTTGTTCGATTGATGCTTATTGATGCTGCTGTGTGTGTGGACTGATCATGATTCTTCTCAATAGTTCACAACAGATATTATTGTATCACTTCTTACACTTTCGGTTGATAAAGTTACATATTTAGGGAAGTATTTTTATCTCAAGTGTTTTTCTTTATTTATGTGTTTATTGATTTAATCACTTGAGTTATTCAATTATCATTTTCATTATTAAACAGTGTTATGAAAATTTTCTTTTGAAGTTAGCACGCGGTGGTCATATTATTAGGAGTAAAATACTTTCACGGATTGTGAGGATGAGAGATAGTGTCAAAGATAGGGTGTGTCGGCTTTGTAATGCTTTGAGTAAAACTATTGTTGTACTTTGGTGAAAGTGATTAAGCTGGGAGAGGATCCTGCAGACTTAAGCAAGATGTGTCGAATTGCGTTACCAAATCTCGGGTATTGATCAATTTAATTTTGTATTTATTTATTTTTCGTTTATGCTAAAAAATTAACAGTTGCCTATATAATTGCTTTATATCAAGTAATTGGTAAATACAATTACAAGCAACTACGACAGAATTAGAATTTTTTGAAACTATATCCTTTGAGATTTAAAATTGGTATTATAGCAGGTCACCGAATCAAAACTTGGTACGTCTAGTTAGTACAGATTCGTATTTCACAATTATGATTATAAGAAAAGAGGTATCAATTATCAGGTTACCGTTGTTAGATGGTTCAAATTATCTTACGTGGAAATCACGAATGAGAGTATTTGTTCAGACACAAGGAACAAAAGCATGGAACTTGGTTTTAAATGGATGGACACATCCAGTGATGACTGATGAAAAGGAAGAAGCAATGCTTAAAGATGCATCTGAGTGGATAAGGGTTGAAGAAGAGAAATCATTTAGAAATTCTTAAGCCCTGCACACCATCTTTAGTGAAGTTGATGAAGGTCGCTTTGCTATGATATCAACTTGTGAATTGACGAAAGAAGCATATGACACTTTGTAAACTATACATGAGGGATCGAAATATGTGATAGTTTCTAAAATTCAGATGTTGGCTGTGGGATTTGAAGAGTTGAGGATGGATGAAAGTGAAACTATTGAAGACTTTTATGAGAGACTTGACATAGCAAACCAAACACATCAACTTGGAAAACAATATTTGAATTTGAAACTTATTAAGAAGACATTGAGATTATTGCCTCTGAGATTTATACCAAAAATTACAGCCATCGAAGAAACTCATGATATCAATTTGGATAGGGTAATTGAGTTTTTTTACCAATTTTGAGATGAATTTGTTGAAGGATAAATGAGAGAAGAACAAATGATTGACATTACAAGTTGAGATTGGTAAACTTCTTTCCCCTTTTTTATAGTTACAATGTGACCATTAATTAGACTAAGATCAAGACAATTTTTATATTTTTAAACAAAAGGTTTTATCCTTTCAAAATTTTATGTATTTTATAACAAAATCTGATTTTCTAAAAATTCAATTGGATTCTTTAATTATAAATCAATTAAACTGTGAGCATTCTTTTATACAAATTACAATCATTTGAAAGCATAATTATATTAACTACACGTTACATTATGTCATATCATTATGCCATTCACGAAGATGTATATAGATATTGATTATTTAGTTTGAATTGTATTAATTTAAAAACTGAAGGCATATTTCACTAGGGTAGAAAAGTCAATTTGTACAAAGTAGTTTTTTTTCCACCCCTCATAAAACTATAATTCATGAAATTAAATATGAAAAACGAATCTCTTTCAACTCTTAGCGGCAACTTGTTACTATATCTATTAAAAGAACTTTGCGATTTACTGCCCATTAAAATTACTTCAATTTTTTAATACCAATATATATATATAATAGATTAGAATAGCTGATATGTAAAAAAAATGTAACCTAATATTTCAAGACTTTGAATTCAAAATAATATTTTAAAAATATGTTTAAAGGTCAAAAGTATATTTTATTATTTAATGTTTATATTAAAATTTAAGTTAGATAATAACATTTGCTATTTTTTTCATCATTTTTCATATAATTATCAAGATATTATGCTTGCAATACTAATTTTGGCACATAATTTATTAGTTTATTCTTGTCCTTTTTTTTTTTTTTGCTTTTATAGGTCTTCCTTGTATCACCCTCTGTATAAGGACTGACAGACTGAGGTCTTATATTAGAAGAAGATGAAAACTCTAGTTCTACTCTTTTCCTGAAATCAACTATAATTTTAATTAGAACTGACATTGCCCATCTTATCTAAAAATCTATTCGTGAATAAATTAATGGACTTAAGTAGGTATTATTTTAAGAAATTAAATATTTGAAGATCTTTTTTGCTAAAATTATTTAGGCTTTAAAGTATCTTATTTTAGAAGAAATTAAGTCTTTAAATGTCTTATTTTTAAAAAACAGTTAAATGATAAAATCTTGTTTTAAAAAAAATTGGAACAAAGTTTTGAGAAGTATGCTTTTAAAAAAAGAATAAAGTCTTATAAATTATTAAAATTATATTAAAATAGTAAAATAAAGAAATAAAAATTAGCAATATCTTGCGAATATTTTAAAAATAAATAAATGATCTTAAGAAATCAATTAAAATATTTTATTTCAGAAAAATCAATTATTAAAAGTCTTATTAGAAAATTTAATTTTATAAGTTCTTGTTTTTGAAAATTTTAATTTAATATTATCTTATTTGCAAAAAGGTTTAAGTGGAAGGTATTCTGCCAAAGTAAAATTTTGAAAAGGAATTCCTTTTTTTAAAAATAAAAGTCTAATATCTTATGTATTCTATTTTAGAAAAAATTACTACTAGAAAATTTTAGATGGAAATTAAAATAATAGATACAAAATTTTAAAATTTAAAATTGTGACAATTAAAAAATTAATAATTTTAAAATAAAATCGATAATCGCTCTAAAATTGGAAAAATTAACTTCTATAAAATTAAAGAGAGGGGAAAAGAAATAGAAAAGAAAAATAATTAATATCATGGTAAAAAACATAACATTTTAATTACATACATAAACTTTGAGAGTAAATCAAGCAATTCTCTTGAAAAGAAAAGGGAGAATAAACTATAATGAAAAGAGCAAAGAAAAAACTTCTTTTTTAATTGACAAAATATTATGAAGATGAGTAGATTGATGGAAAAATATGGGAATTTATATAATTGCGTTAAAATAAAACTTTTTATAATAACATTAAAAATTAGATTTTAAAATAAGATTATGTTAGAATTAGTATCTACATTAAAAAATTTAAAGCTAAATAAGTTTTAAGAAACAAATTATAGATAGTGAAAAATTGCCTATTTGAATATCCTTATTGGGAGTCAGTGAGGAATCAAAGCCAACAAGCTTTATGATCTAGCTTCACAAAGGATCATAATCAGTAAAATGTTATTTTGGAAGAAGATAAATGCTAGGATTGGGATAAGAAATATGAAGAGGCAATTGTACGTAATCTGGAAACAAGTGATCTTGAGGAGGAAACTGATGTGATCGCTGAAAATGAACAAGATGTTGAATCTGATCATGAAGGTGAAACCGATGAAAATGGTTCACTAGATGTTCATGAAAGGATTCGATGACCACCAGCTTAGATAAAGGACTACGAAACTGGAGAAGGTCTCTTTGAAGAAGATGATGTTGCCCACTTTGCCATGTTTACATCAATTGATCCTGTTAACTTTGAAGACATAGAAATACAAGTAATAGAAAGGAATGACACGTGGGAGTTGACAGATTTACCTGAAGGAGCAAAGAAGGTTGGTGTGAAATAGGTTTATAAGACTAAATTCAATGAAAAAGGTGAGGTGGATAAATACAAGACTAGGCTTGTAATGAAAGGATATGCTCAGCAATATGGGATAGATTACATGGAAGTTTTTGCTCCAGTTGCACGAATGAAGATAATTCATTTGGTGATTGCACTTGCAGCTCAAAAAGGATGGATTATACACTAGCTAGATGTGAAGTCTGTGTTCTTATACAGTGAACTAGATGACAAAGTTTTCAGGGAGCAGCCTTACGGATATGTGTAGAAGGGAAACGAATAGAAAGTTTACAAGTTAAAGACGATACTATATGGACTTAAGCAAGCACTGCATGCTTGGTATAGTCGAATAGAAGCTTACTTTGTGTAGGAAGGTTTGAAAAGTGTGATTATGAGCATGCGTTGTTCATCAAAAAGGTAAAAGAAGGCAAGGTATTAATTGTAATCTTGTAGGTTGATGATCTCATTTTTACAGGAAATGATGAAATAATGTTGGTAGACTTCACAAAGTCCCTGAAGCTTGAGTTTGACATAAGAAATCTGGGCCAAATGAGATTTTTTCTTGGTTTTGAGGTCTCACAAAGAACTTATGGGATGTATGCTTTTGATGTGCTGTAAAAGGTTGGAGTGGATAAAAGTAATCCTGTTCATAATCCAATTGTTCCTGGTGTTAAAGCTCACTAAGGATTGTTAGAAATCACCAACTAATTTTAGATCATATTAGAACAGAAAACTCTAGATTTGAAAAAAACAAAATTCTAAAAACATCATCGTACAAGTTGGCAACTTGTGGAGTCTAGAGATTTCTTACAAGTTGCTGCAAGGTTGGTGGAGTGAGCCTATAAATAGGCAATTCTAGCACCATTTTATTACCACCACAAAAAGAGATAGAAAAATGTCCTAAAGTATAGTGTGTGTCTGGGTTTTAAGTTTCATTCTTCTGTTTTTTTTTACCTTCGGTATTTTTGAGTTTTGTATTCGAGTCTTTTTATTAATAAAATTATTGTTACTTTTTTAACAAGTGGTATCAGAGCTAGGTTGTGTCGTCTCGAGTCGTTGCTCCATTGCCTAAATTTTTACGATCAAGGATCATGTCTTAACTGAAATTCTGCCAAAATTTAGTCACAATTCGGGATTGTGAAATTATTCGATCAGGGATCGAGTAATTATGACAAAAACGAGCACCACTGTTAGTAGTATAGAAAAATTAAATAATAACAATTATAATATATGGAGCACTCGTATGTAGTTTATCTGCTAGGACAAGATTTATGGAGTATTGTTGGAGGAAGCGAGACTCATCCTCCAACATTAGAAGAAGAGTTAAAGAAGTGGAAAATTAGAGCAGGTAAAGCTATATATGTATTATCGGTGACGGTAGAAGATGACATACTTCAACAAATAAAGGACGCAAAGACACCGAAGGATGCATGGGACACTCTCACCCAGTTGTATGGACGCACCAATGATGCTAGGCTCCAGCACTTAGAGAACGAGCTATTGACGATCTCGTAACGCAATATGGCTGTAAGTGAATATTTTACTAAAGTTAAATCTTTATGTCAAGAAATTTCTAAGTTAGATCCTCCTAATGCTATAACTGAAACAAGAATGATGAGGATTATTGTACATGGGTTACGCCCAAAATTTCTTGATATTGTTACGGCTACTTGAGATTGGGCAAAGGAACCAACCTTGACAGAGTTATAAAATATCTTAGCCAATCAAGAAGCTTTAGATAAACAAATGTCTAAAGTTTTTATTAAAGAAGAAGACAAAGTCCTTTTCACTAATAAAGGAGGAAAAGGGAAAGTCACGAGCAATAAAGTGACGGAGGAAACTTCGAGAGGTCGAGGAGGTTGGCGAGGCCTCTAACGGAAAGGGAGCTTCAAGTAAGGGGGAGCTCGTCAAGGCCAAGATACAAGTCGTAACAATAAACAAAATACTTAGAAACAAGACAAGTGCTATAACTGCGGAAGGAAGGGTCATTTCGCTCGAGACTGCTAGAGGCCAAAACGCATGGAAGGAAATGCTACCACGTCGACGCAACAGGAAATTGAAGAGGAATGGGATTTCCATGCATCATTTGCAATAATGGAAAATACTAAAGAAATAAGTGAGAAAAGTGGTGCAATATCAAAGGTGGAGATGACACTCACGACTGTAGGTGAAAATCAAATCAACTATAAAGATGATTGGATCGTTGATTCTGGTTGCTCCAATCATATGACAAGTGACAAAAAGAAATTGATGGGGACATCAGAGCATAAAGGAGAGCAAGTGGTGGTAATTGTCAATAATTTAAAATATTTGATAACACATATTGGTAGTACCATCGTAGTTCCTCGTTATAGTCAGTGGTCAGTACAAATGCAGAATGTCTACCACGTGGAAGATATGTCAAAGAATCTCCTATTAGTATCTCAAATGACATCAACAGGAAATTTTGTATTGTTCAGACCAAATGACGTCAAGATATACAAGGAGTTAAAAATTATCGGTCGACCTATAATGGAAGGAAAAAGAGTGGAGTCTGTCCATGTAATGTCAGCAGAAACAACATACATAGATAAGATGAGGAAAAATGAGACGGCTGATCTATGGCATGCAAGATTAGGACATGTAAGCTATGGGAGGCTAAAGGAGATAATGAAAAAAATCAATGGTCAGAGGGCTTTCGAATCTAGATGTCCGAGATGACATTGTATGTGCAGGATGTTAGTATGGCAAAGCACAT
>JAOTIZ010000001.1:23732574-23747306 GCA_027123425.1 Erythroxylum panamense | reverse complement strand
TTTACAGATAATATGACTTTCTATTAGGAATCATTTCAGAGTTTGCATTCTTTTTAGAATTAGAAATGGAAAATCTAATTCTTTTCATTGGATGTTTGGCACAATTTAAGCCACTTAAAAAGAACTAATTCTCCGAGAGCCACATTTGAAGGTCTATTATCTAATGTTAGAGTGGAAGCCATGATTTTTGACAATGAATCGAGGTGACCAAATTCCTTCTCTCTTTTATAAGAGAAATATGTCTTACTTACAATTCCAAAAGCTCCAGAGAAAAATATTTTTTCTTGTTTCCAAGTTCTTCAAATTAATTTTTGAATATCACCTGTTGCTCTAAAATCGTATGGTTTAAGTACCATATGGCAAAAGCCAGTCTCATAGTTTGGTGGCTATCAAGGGAAGTTTAAGGAACTTGGACAAACTTCATTTTATTAATTTGCAATCTCTCCTGTGTTCTATACAATGCTTCTCATGAAAATCATTTCTTCTTTAACTGCATCTGGTCCCAATCCATCTTGTCTTCATCCATTTCTTTAACATTGTTTGACAGCCGATCTTATGGAATGATACCATCAAGTATCAACTGAGCGTCTAGTTAAATTTCCCCGGACCTGGAAAAATAACTTTCCCCGACCTAGAAAAATAACTATATATGTGTCCTAACTTTTACTCAGTTATTGCTTTTATAACACTAGGACTGAAGGCAATAATAGAATTTTTAAAAAGAACCAACTGAATTTGGCACAAAAATTGAGTCTTGGAGGAGAGAAAGTCATTTTGGCAGAGACATTTTGGCAAAGATGACTACAATACTTCTTACAAATTGAAAGGTTTAATAATCCTGGAGATCTGCGCTCAATGCTGAGGATTTGTGGACTCTGTGAATCAGTTAAAATTAAGTTGATATGTAGATCCAATGTAAAGGTTCTCTTAATTAGTTGTAGCCTTCGACTCATGTTCACAATTTGTTTTGCTGCCCTGGGTATTTGTAAATCGTTTTGCTACGATGTTCTGAACATTCATCTTTTCCGCCAAAAATATTAGAGATTTAAGTATAAAAGATTGTTAAAAAAACTAAGTAAACACCAAAAGTTTTGGGTACTTTATAAAATTGGCCTTCAAATTAAAATTTTGGACTGTAAAATTGACCTCAAATTAAAATTTGAACTGTAAAATGGACCATAACAATTAATTAGTCTAGGCTTATATTGTTATAAATGATATTATAGGATTAATTACTTAATTAACTATTTAGAGAGTAATTATTGACAATGAAGGGCCATCTAAACTGGATTTTAATAGAAATTGAACATGTGTCTTGTTATACACTTTCTTCTTTTCAATGAAAATTTGAATATTCTATCTGAAACTTATTTATCAATGACAAGTTTACATGAGTTTTTTTTCTTTTCAAAAGAGAATTTTCAACTTTTAGCCTCCAATATACGAAGGTACAGAGGATATAATCGTCTCCATAATGTTAGCTCAAGGCTTTTTAAATTAATGATTTTGATGATAACAATTCAAATTTATTTGGATTTATTCAAAAAGAAAACATTGTTAAAAGGGATTATATATTTTAGCTATCTATTTAAAATAAAAGTACAAGCGTTTGCTATTTTGCAGGAATTGTTTTAGCAAACTTATTTGATTATTTAGATACGGTCTCACAAATTCTGGAAATGATAAGCTACTATCACTTCTGTATGAACGAAGGATCTTGTTATTTCCTATGTTCAACAGTCGACTCTGAAATAAATTCAAATATTTATTCAAACGTCTGAGTTTTTGAAGATACTACCAAAGATGATATCAAAGATACTTTTTAAAGGGATTCAAGGCAGATTCAGTTAGTTAATGATATAATTAAGCAATGATTAATTGAAGAGAACGTCTATTTAAAGAAGAGCTAATGCATTCATAAACTATGCAAGATTTCTTGAAATATATCAGTAGCATCAATATTCTCTAATGTGATATCCGTATCAAATCCTTTGTGCCTTAGAAAGGAAAAATAATTTATTGAGAGAGACTGTTATTCTTTGAAGCTCACATTGAGCAAATTCTATTTTCATTTCTGGAGAGCTTGTAGAGACTAGCTAAATACTACTATTGTGGAAGGTTGAAAAATCTTGAAAAACATGTACTTGTGAGCTTAGAGAGGCTTGTCAAATCACTACTTCGACATTTATTAGTGAAATACTCAAGTTGGACACCCGGAGACTAGATGTAGGCTTCGTTATAAGTCAAACCAGTATAAATTGGCTACTTCGTTCTTTTTCTTTCCTTAATTTTTAAATTTCTCCGTTTTAGTTAATGTTGTGTTCATTTGCACGAGGCTCCTTTTGTTTTAAAACTTGAAAGGCTTCTTTCATTTTAATAGGCTCCTTTTGCTTTTAAACCTTAATAGGTTCCTACCATTTTAACAGGCTCATATCGTTTACTTGCAAAAATTTTCAACCAACTAGTCTTCTGTTTGAAAATTTTCTTTACCAGCAGCATTTAACTATGAGTCTGGGTAGCTTTTGGTTTTTGCTTCTTTGCATCTTTATGCTAGTTCGTAAGGTTGGTTTTGAATGTTTTATTCTACCACCAATTTGGCTTTTAAACCATCCACATAAAGCATATTTTTGAAGTGTGGCAGTTCGTCCACGCAAAGTGTCCTTCTTTTAATAATCGTGGCCTTCTTTTCATCTCCAAAAGTAACATGGTCATCTATACAACTTTGATCATCCATCAAGTAGCTTCTTTGACTCTGTCTAACCTAAGTATGTTTTAGTAACATGAGTTGCTCCTAGAAATTTAATGGAGAGTGTCTATATTTTTGGTTTTGAGTCCTCTAAAATATCATCTTTAGCAACTTGTAACATTTTGGCCTTATGTGTCCGTTTACCCCACAAAAGTGACAAGTAGGTATAAATTTTTGTTTCCTCCTTGAAGTTTCTCCTTGAACAGATTTGGTCACACCATTTTTCTTATCATTCGACTTAGAACATTCACCTTTATAGCCAATACCTTGAAGGTCTCCTTTAATCTTATCAATTTCTAATAACTTTTCTAACTTTTCAATACCTCTATTTAGCATTCTTATCCCTTGTTTTGGTACTGACCAACTTCAACTGTGTTTCATCAAGCTCATCTATTGTAGATAACAACTTCTTTTTTAGATCTTGAATGATGGTCTTCATAGAAGAGTTTTCCTTTTTCAACTTCTCATTCTTCTTACATGTTTGGACACATTTAGCATACATTAACTCATAAGTTTTGCAAATATCCTTTGTCTTGTAATCCGAAACTCATAAGCTTTGCAAATGTCCTTCATCTTGTAATCCGAATCACTGTCATCATTATCATAATTTGAAATTAAACTTTGGACTGATTCATTTGCTTTTTTCCTGAAATTATGAATTGATTTATCCACGATTTCATCATCAGTTTCTTCCTTCTTAGTTACTGTTAAGCAATCAACTGAACTTTTACTATATAAAGCAACCAATGTAACATTACTTATAAATTTCTCTTCACTACCATACTTATTTTCACTTTCAGATTCATTCTTACTCCAAGTGCTCGTATAAGACTTCCCTTTTCTTTTCTTCAAAGTGTTAGCATATTCCGCTTGTACATGTCCGAAGCCTTGACATTCATGACATTGAGTTTTCTTCACTTTTCTTTCACCTTTTTAGGTTTTAGCTTGTTGTTTGAAATTCTTATTTGATGAGCTCCCACTATTTTGCCTAAAATCAAATATATCCTTCTTCACTTTCTTTAACCAATTGCTGAAATTTCTTGTCGTTAACTCTATATCCTCATTCTTATTGGATTCATCTCCTATATCATTCACATCTTTTCCAACCTCAACTTGCAATGCCAATCCTTTGTTCTTCTCTCGTTCATCTTTCAACAAATTCATCTTAAAGTTGATAAGAATCCTAAATACCTTATCCAAAAACAATTCATTGATATCACAAGCTTCTTCGATGGCTATAGTTTTTAGTATAAATCTCAGAGGCAACGATCCAATATCTTCTTAAGAAGTTTTAGACTCGAATACTTCTTCCTAAGTTGATGTGCCTGGTTTGCTAAATCACACAGTTTCTTATGGAAGTCTCCAATAGTTTTAGTTTCATCCATCCTCAGCTCTTCAAATCTCATAGCCAAAATCTAAAATTTCGAAGCTATCACATATTTCAATCCCTTATGTATAGTTTGCGAAGTGTCATACGCTTCTTTTGCTGATTCACAGGCTGATATTATAGCAAAGTAACCTTCATCAACTGCACTGAAGATGTCATGCAAGTCTTGAGAATTTCTAAGTGCCCTCTCTTCTTCGGTCCTTATCTACTCAGATGCATCTTTAAGCATTGCTTCTCCCTTTTTATCAATCGTCACTAGATGTGTCCAACCATTTAAAATCGAATTCCATGCTTTTTTTCCTTGTGCCTAAATGAATACTCTCATCCGTGATTTCCACGTAGGATAATTTGAACCATCTAATAACGGTGGTCTAATGATTGATGCCCCTTCTCTTATAATCATAATTGTGAAACATAGATCTACACCAACTTGATGTACCAAGTTCTGATTAGGTGACCTACTCTAATACCAATTGAAAGTCTAAAAGGATGTAATTTCACAAAATTATGGTTTAGCTGCAGTTGATTTGAACTATATATTGTCAATTTTCAACACAAATGAAAACAAAAAATTTAAACATAAAAAAAATCAACACCCAAAATTTGTTAATACAATTCGACACACCTTGCCTATGTTTGTGAGGCTTTCACCTAGCTTAATACTTTCACTAAGGATAATAATCTTATTTAAGGCTTTACTGAGCTGACTCACTCAACCCTTGATACTATCCCTCGTCCTTACAACCTGTGAATGCATTTCACACCTAATAACATGACCAACTCGTGTTAACCTCAATAGAGGATTTTCTCAACAATGTTTAATGATAACGATACTAAATAAACAACTTAAGTGATTAAATAAAATTTAATATAAACAAAAACACTTGAGATTAGGGATGTCAATTTTAGCTTGGCTTGGCTTGATTTTGGCCTGAATTTTCTATGCAGCCCAGTCTGTGGTTCGATTGAAACTTCAAAAATGATTTCATTTTTGAATTTTTTTAAAAATATAGGTAGATGGGCCGGACCGGTTCAGGCCAACCCACCTATGGCCTATTCGGTCACGAGTGGGCCAACTCTGGCTTGGCCCAGCCTGGCCCATTGACATGTATACTTGAGATGAGAAAAATAACTTCCCTAAAAATCCAGCTTCTTTAATGAAAGATCGAAAAGTTGTCCATCAATAAATCTGTTGTAGTCTTTCAAGATTATCATTGTAATATCACATGCATAGCAATAAACAAATTTCCAACACATGTAAATGTTTCTTAACCGGAACCATGAAAATATAGGGTATGCAACAACTACAACAACTGCTGGAATTTTCTTACACAACCACCACTGTCAATAACCACAAAACTCCTACACGACCTACTGTTGTCATTCAAGAGATAGAGAATAAGCAGCTGCAAAGATTTCATACATTCACGCAAACACAAAGAGAAAAGCCAACTGCTAATTTGCCTGCAATAAATGTTCAAAACAGAAGAATGTAAAGCTGCTAAATCACCCAAGAATATAACATACTGTAATATATGGATTAATAATCAACATAAACTTGGCTGCATAAGATTATACAAAAATAGCCCTCAATAGTTATTAGGTGGAAGGAGAAAAATGCAGCTGTAGAAAATATTCATCAACACCAAAAACTAGTCCACTACAGATACGTAATACTTGACCCAAAAAATCAGCAACACACAGAATAATATCTTCACCCAATTAGTTACAGAATATCGTTAATAATAACCATAAAATCCCAATGGTCAAATACCACACAATTTATCATTTTTCCACACCAAAAATGACATAGTGCAGCACCAAAACTTGCATGAAAACTTATCAACAAACTAGCTGCTATTGTCAATCAAATCTCCAACAATGTCCTTCCTTAGATAGCTATAATCCCCAAAATAGGTTATCCATTAAATCCCATATTGATTAGGATTTTAAACCTTATCAAACTTATCTTAAAAGAGTCCCACATAAATCCACTAGGTCTAATTATCAAATAATGGCCAAAATTAAATAATAAGATATCAACTCATATCTTAACAAGATTAGTTTATAATTGAATTATGTGATTACATAAAATAGGTTGTAAACTTATAGTTGTGAGTTATGGTTGAAATTGAATAAGTTATAGTTTTGAGTGTATGTCTTTAGTTTATGGTTGAATGATGTAATCATATAAAATGAGTTATACAACATTTATGAGCTTTTGTGTTAGTTTTGAGTTAAACAATACATATTTTGTGATAGTAGTTGAGAAGGAAATTAAATGTTCTTGATATGAAGTTATTAATTTAATTTTGACATGTCTTTATTTATTTTATAAATAAATGGGAAGGAAGTTCAAGTACTTCTGAAAATTTAGTCACTTTAAGTATAAAAAGATTCAATGACAAATGAAAACTTTGCTTGAAGAGTATCTACATGAGAAAAGTATAAGGCAAATATTGAACTACAAAATTGTTAGTGGAAGTTCTTTTATTGGTGTTCAAGATGATAGTGAAGATGTTGAAGGTGTTAGTGTTCCTACCTAACAAGAAGGAAATATTACACCTAATGTTAGGAAAAGAAAAAGATAGGTGTATAATTTTTTTACACCATGTACAACTCCTCAAGCTCAGCCTTTAATCTATAGTGGCTTACAATCTAGAGAAGCCACTTATAATGTGGACATGTGACTAAATGGTGGTATGATTCAATTATAGCATTCAATGCTACCCAATATTATTATTATCAGCCTATAATGGATGTTATTACCTTTTACGGTCCAAGATACAAAGCTCTTTTAATTGATAGCTACAGAGGTAAACCTCTGAGCAACTTTGTTTATGAAATAAAAAGTTATTTACATGAAAGAAGAATGACTTGGGCTACTTTTGGGTATTCAATCATATGTGATGGTTGAATAAATAGAAGAAATGAACCTGTTATTACTTTTTTGGTTTATTCTGTAAAGGGAACAATTTTTTTTAAGTCTATTGATACATCTGACCTTGTTAGGAATGCTGATACTCAATTTCAAATATTTGATGAAGTTCTAGTTAGGCCAGAAAATATTGTTTAGTTCATTAATGACAATGACTCTGCTTATAAAGCAGCTACAAGAAGATTACAAGGCAAGTATAATTCTTTTTATTGTACTCATTGTGTTGCACATTGCTTTAATTTGATGTTGAAAAATATGAAAGATGCTAGGTATGTTCCTATTATTGATGAGACTGCATAGAAAGCAAAAAAGATGACTAAGTTCATATACAATCATGTATGGGTTCTCAATTTAATAATTTTTTTTACTAATGATAGAAATTTATGTTGTCTTGCTATTATAAGATTTGCAACTAATTTCTTATCACTTCAGTGTTTTATTTTAATGAAGGAGTTGAGACAAATATTTACGAGTGATAAGTGGGTCACATCTCAGGATGTTAGGTCTAATGTTGGATTGGAAGTTTCTAAAATTATATTTGAAGATAAGGAATTTTGGTCACAATATTAATTTGTCATGCGAGTCTCTGCGCCTTGGTAAGGGTACTTTGTCTGGTTGATAGTAATGAGTAGACAACAATGAGTTATTTTTATGATATCATGGAGAGGACGAATGAAGCAATCAAGGGGCAATCTAAAAAATAGGCATTCTTTGTATACTCCTTATGTTGCAGTCATCAATGAGTTATGAGAATGACAACTTTACTTTCCATTTTTTGTAGCTGGAGCATTTTTAATCCTAATGTCTATTTCAGACTAAGTTTTACAAAGAAAACTGAAGTTAATAAGGAAATGTTATTAACTATTACAACAATTGTTGCCAATAAGATAATATAAGACCTCATAAACTCATAAATGGAGATTTATAAGGACGTTTTTATTGATTTCGAGATGCCAATTACTATTCGTTAAAGAGATAAACTTACCACATACATTTTTTAAACTTTTATTACTTATTGAAAATTAATTATCACTTTATTTTATTTATAATGCTACTTTTGTTGTCTTACAATTGCTTAGTATGACCAATTCGGAAGTGGTATTTCAAAATTGTAAAAGTTTGCAATTTGAATTATGAGTCAATATATGAATGCAACAAGGTGTGAAAGGAATTGAAGCATATTTGACTTCATCCATTTCACAAAATGGAATAAATTGGAGTATAAAAGATTAAACAACTTTGTCTTTATTTCATATAGTTTAAATTTTTAGGAAATAGATACTATTATCATTATTAAGTTTGACATAATTTCTTGTTATTTCTTAATAATTTTATTTTATTAATTTATTAGGAATCTTATTATAACAAAATAAATCTGTAGATCCAATTCACCTTGACCGTATTGATCTTTTGGCGGTTTGAGTTTTTGAAGAATTAGGTTTAATAGACGAGAGTAACTTGGAAGATAATCTTGGATGAGAAAGTATTGACATGTCATTTGGTGCAATGCATTTGAATGATGGTGATGATGAGACTCATCTCAATGATGAAGATTTTGTACCAAATAAGAATTGAAGTTAATATGATTGGAGCAGGTATTTGATTGAATAATGTTTCAAGTTTTCATTTATCTCATTCTTTTAATTTCACTTATATTTAATATATATGCTAAATTATATATATGTAATACAAATATAATTGTAAATGTTTTTATTTCAGGTTTTATTTCTAGTTAGTTGTTTCCTCGATACAAACTCTTATTGTAAATTGTAATAGTTAAAGAGTCATGAATATTTATTATTTCTTTATTTGATATTTTCATATAATTATTATTTATTATATGATAAAATTGTAACATTTTAAATATTTTGTATTGTCCTTAATTTTATATTCGTATGATAATTAAATGATCTTTTTTATATTAATTGTTATTATTATTAATATGTGAAAAGTCATATTAATAAAAATAAATAGATTGTTATTTTAAATTTCTATTATTATGATTTTTAGAAATATAGTTTATGTAAAATTATATAGTATAATATATTGGGAGACTATTTTGCAATTAAAAAAAAGAACTATTTAATAAAATTTAAAAATTTTATAAAATTATATCTGGTATTAATCAACACCGGTATAACTTTGGTTGATATGTGAAAAAGAATTGTAACCTATCATTCCAAGATTTCCAATAGAAAACAATATCACTCTTTATTATATTTAACTCACTTGATAAATACACGGAACAATATGATAATCACTGGGAAAATAACACAGGAAAATATGACAAGCAAAGCAGCGTGATTAAAATATGGTAAACTATATAACACACACGTAAAATAGACATCGCTTCTTGTAAAAGTATGTATATGATCTCTCTCGACATGCTCACACTGCCGTCGTTATGTCATCGAAGAACAACGATGAGCAGCATTCTTAGAGGCTATGGTAGTATAAGCGAACTCGAGAGAGAGTACAGTACACATACTTTACACGCTGCTAAAATTATGGGACGGGCGAAGCATACGCAAGTATATCAGGATTTTGCAGAAAGTCTATCATAATCTCCTTGGGCAAGCCTATCCATGCTTCCATCCCCTTACCATCAGCCGTTTCCACGAAATAAACCCCCACTTCTGGAGTTATTGGATATGCCACCCATAGAGGCTTTCCGCATCCAAGGTCAACTTCATAAAATGGAAACTTAACCCAACTCATTGTAAATATCCTCACCTTGGGATTTCCTACACATTCTAAATATGTACTCACGAACCAACTTAAGTACTCATCCAGTGACCAGTCCTTAGTCATACTTCTTACTGATTCACGAATTTTCGCCGCTAATTCGTGATAGCTGGAGGATTTATTCTCCGTGGAGTGGCGAGCCGGTGCCCATATGGACATGTTTCCTATGCATTGCTCCGACGAAGGAATGTTTATCCTCCTTCGCATATCCACTGCAGTTGCTAAGACATAATCAGTCACAGTTTCATTTCTTTTTGAACATGCAGATATAAAAGCACCACAAATTAGTGCCCCAACAGCTTCGTAGCGTGTTGGATTCTTCAAATCTGAATCAGTCGCAATAATTTTTTTCAAAGCTGCTATCTTGGAACCCTCAAATACCAACCTTTTTTGTGCTGTACTCCTGTCTGATGAATAATTAGTCCAAGTGAAATCTAATTCGTCCGTTGGAGGGAACAGAGACGATAAATCCAATTTGAGTCTAGTTTCGATAACATCACTATAAGCATCACTGCGAGCAATAGCCGCCCATGATTGTAGAAAGACTGAAAAAGATGACGCATCTGCAATTTTGTGGTTCAAGCATACGCCAACAGCCACCCCTCCGTCACTGAAATGATTGACTTGGACACCCAGTAGCTCCCTATCTGAGTTGTAGCGTAAACGGTCCTCTGGGTCGCAAGGTAGTAGCAGTTGTAGATCCTGCGTCGCAGCTTGTCTCAAAATCTTCCACATTTCACACTCTACATTGGCTTCAATGAAAGTTGCACCTTCATCGTTGCATTGGACATGGGAATTATTCTTTACACGTCCAGCAAAAGGATAGAAGAGGGTTAGTGTTTTTGCCAAAGACGCCTTCAGGCGGTTAGAGATTTCAGAACGGGATTGGCCCTTGGTAGCGTAGAATAAAACAATGGGAATATAAGAAAGAGGCGCTAACTGATCAATAATCGATAATCTATTGGTTCTAAGGTCATGTGGGGTTGGAGAAGAAAGCTTGATAGCTTCTTTAGAGATGACCTGAACTTTAAACTCCATCTTCCTTTTGTTAACACAATGAGAAAGTTAGTTATTGTGAGAAGCGGATCTGCAGATGAATAGATATATAGGAAAAGGCTTCGAGGCCAGAGGATATGAGTAGTGGAACAAATATTATGGAGGCTCGAGCTGCATTTTGTGGGAATGCACTCATACTTTAACAATCATGCCGATTCGGTTAGATCAGTATCATTGTTTACAGATACAATAAAATAGAAAAAATATCAAACATAGGATAGCTTTAAAGAACCTAAATTGTTTTTACTTCGCTATGCTCATGTTTAGATTCTTTAAAGATATCCTATGTTTGATCAATACCCAAAAAGATCTGAAAATTGCTCTTCACAAATTTCTTTCATACAATAACAATTTAGCAACATATCTGAAATAGTTTTATTTTTTATTTGATCCTTTGGTGAATAAACATGTATAATTACATGAATAATATGAAACATGCATTGCATTAACTTCATTAAAAAACTGTTTTTGGAAGTGTTAGATGAATATTGTGTCGTGCATGATGCATTTTTTGGAACGTAATCATTCCTTAAACAGTGATGCTTGTACGAGAAATGTGTTGTGCACGGTGCAATTTTTATCTCCAGCAAAATCCTCATGCTGATTTAGGCCAATATCTGTCTGCCTATATCACTATGAATAAACACATTATAAAAATATAAAAAAATTTTGCTTCGTTACTCTTATGAAATATCGAAATTGGCGTTTAAGGTGATTATCGGCTTTTAATTGAAGTATATACACTATATAGATTGGATATTAGAAATCTGAGTTGGTGATAATACACGAAACTGGGAACGAGACCCACGTGAGGATAATAAAAAATGGTAGACTAACACCATAGCTTATTCATTGTGGATTTGAGTTGGGAAAGATGTGATATCTAATGTATAGGAAGTAATGAATTCATATATAGACATTAGAGATTTGCGTGAGAAGAATGTGATATCTTATGTATTGAAAGTACTAAAACAATTAGAGTCGATCTTGCAAATTTAGACATTGGAGATTTGAGTGGAAAAGAATGTGATATGTTACGTATTAGAAGAAACGAAGGTATTAGAGTTGACCCTTCAAATTTAGACATTGGAGATTTGAGTGGAAGAGAATATGATATATTATGCATCGAAAGGAATGAAAGATTAGACTTCACCCTTCAAAAACTTAGACATCGGGGATTTGATTGGACAAGAATGTGGTATCTTATGCATGTATTGGAATGGAAGCAATGACAGATTGGAGATGACCATTCAAATTCAGACATTAGAGATTTGAGTGGGAAAGATTGTACAGGAATGAACTGCTTTAGAAAGGACTTACAATCTCATTTAAAAACAAGCGTAAACAATTAAACAAAACCTTTGTCATAATTTTAAAGAGGACATTACAAAGAGATATGGGTCTAAATTGAGAAAGTACCTCAAAAGCGTCAATCTTATAATCAAAATAACATTTGTTTTAGCAATACCTTCCGGGATTGAACCCGTCCTGAAGCTTTGATGGATTAAAGTTACTACATCAGTGCGAATAGTTTAATAGTTTCCCAATATCTTTTGTAGAAAAAAACTTGAAACCCACCAAGATTGGGGGCCTTAAAGGGGGCCATCTGAGATACAGTCGTTCACACTTCCTGAGCCATAATATCGCGCCAGAGAGTCAACTTAGATTAATACGTAAGCTTTGGGTTATCTAGCACAATATTCATAGACTCCAAAAGATTGTTAGGAGGGGAAAAGATACGTGAAAAATAACCATGGGCCATATTCCGAGGGAAGCTCTCTCATAAAAAATCCAGTTTCACGAGGAATCTTTTAAAACTCAACTTTATTTCGTTTCCGTTTAGCTTTAGCTATGACATGAAAATATTTAGGACAACAATCCCCATCTATAACTCAATTAACTCGAGCCCTTTGGAACCAAAGCATCTCTTCTTCCCGCAAATAGAAGAATACTCCACAATCAGATCTCTTTCCAACCTGTAGAGACTTTCTGTTGGCTTATTAACTAGCGACAATTGCACTCCCCTAAACCTACCCATCAACCACCTCTTTTTTCGATTTACGTCCCCAAACACAGTTTTAGCCCACTTCATAGAAGCTTTCTGAACCTGTTGAAGAGATGCACAAGGGCATTGAGATCTATGACCCCAGGCATCCACCACCACCTCAGAGTGTAAAAGGAGATTTCATTTACTGTTCACGCAGACATCCTCAGAGTAGTTTTACACTTTCTACAGTATTTTCTATCGAGTTTACGTTTCTGCAGTGTTTTTCTAGTTGTTTTTGGGGTTCTTAGGAAAAGACCAGAGATGGAGACTTTGTGTTTTTCTATTTCTTTGTTGATTTTTACTTTTGTTATAAGTAGCTAAATCCTATTTCTTGGTTAAAGGGAACCATGTTATTATCTAGTATGTGTGAGATTTCTTAAAATTGATTTGTTTAACAGTCAGATTAGTAAGATATGATATTCAATTTTGCTAATCGAAAGTGGCAATTAGGATTACCATCTTTACGTTAAAGTTGGGAGTTCTAGGAAGGTGTTTAACTTAATTAAATGCATGTCGTACATGTGTTGTCTTGTTCATTAGTTTCTTAGTTCTTAAAGTTATTAATTGATTAAACTTCAGATCGTATTTAAGTTGTTGATTAATAAGAATATTTAGAATACATGCTTCTAATCATTTAATCTTAAGAGTAAATCATCACCTAATGAATGTTTATTGATGGACCAAATTTTATATCGAGGATCCAAACTAGTGTGATAATACTGGTGATCCGAAACTAAGGTTTGTCTATTAAATTTTCAGATCCAATTACTTTTGTTAATTTCCAAATCTTATTATTTTCTTGAATTTCTGTAAATTAAAACCCCATTTTATTTTAGTTTTGAACTCTCATAATCCTTACCATTAAAATTCTTCATAAGAATGATCTCAACTCTTCATTAACTACATTTTTTATTGCTATTAATTTGGTTGCAGGCGACAACAGCACCAAAATTTGGCATCGTTGCCAGGGAATTTCTTGACGGTTTTTTACTGATGTTTTTGTTTTTGGTTTCATTGCTCTTGGTTACCTTGTCTTCTGTTTGTTTTAGTTTCACAGCTTTTTCTAATTTTTGATCTTTTAGTGACATGGCTCACTATCAGTTTGCTTTTGATTCTAATTTTTCATGTTATACTTATTATGATGATGAGTTTATATCTATTGCTACTTCTAGGTTTGACCATCAAGTAGCTAATTTCACATCCATATCCGCATAAGTACTGAGGGATGACCAATAAGCTAAGGTATGCGAAGTTTGCTCATTTTTGGGTTATTCTTTTTGTACGTGTCCTATTTTGCAGGATACACAGTACATATTTGCTTCTCCATTGAGCTATTGTCAGGAGCAATCCTACTTCCAGTCGGAGCCTCCACGTCCACCATTGCCACCATAAGTTGATGACGTGTCTTTGGAGGAGATCGTAATGAGTTTGGCAATGAGCACTCTTCAATTCCAGCAGGAAACAAGGAGTAGCTTGAAGACCTTGGCAGATCAATTGAGCCACTAGTGGAGAGAATGGAAGCCCAAGTGTCTGCAAGAGTTCTTAGCCAACAGGAGAGTGATGTGGAGGAGTTGTGCTTCCTTCAGAGAGTGGAGATCATTTAGAGTACCCAAAAGCAATAAAGGAAGAACAATTGGAGTTAGAAGAGGAAGAGGTCATAGTTTGAGAAAAGATGAAGGATGTGCAACCTCCTAAGGTAAGTGATGCAGTTCATGTTATCGCTAACCGAATTTCAATTCCTTTTCCTAGTTATTTACAGGTACAAGAAGAAGAAGAACAGGAAGAGCCGCAAGGAGTACAATTTTTAGGAGAG
>JAOTIZ010000001.1:23702334-23715367 GCA_027123425.1 Erythroxylum panamense | reverse complement strand
AGTACCAAAAAGCCCTACAGTGACTAACAGAAGGCGGACTACCACCCTTCTCATAATTCATCACAATATCATTAAATTCCCCTATAAGTAACTATCACATAGAGAGCAAAGATGCCATGTCCACCATGGAATGCCAAAATTGCTTCTTTAACGTGTTTACTAGGCTAACATAACACGTAGTAAGTAACCATTGATGAAAACTAGGCACATCTAATAGCACATCTAATAGCACTTGAATATATTGAGTGGAAAAATAAATAGGATGAATCTTCAAATTATTCATATTCCATAGGAGCCAAAAACTCCCATCCCTGCGGCAAATCCGTCTGAGTCAACCTTGAGAAAATGAGAGAATCCCAAGCTCCTAATAATTCCATCAGCCACTGAGCCACAAAGATGAGGCTCCAAAATAATAGCTATATCAACTCCCTTACTTTTGCAGAGATCCTTAATCATATGGGAGAAACCTCCCTTTTTTGCCCCACCAATATTCCACGACATAATATGTAAATCTATAAAAATAACATAAACTTAAAAGAAGAGGGAGGGTTAACACCTACGTGGGCTCTGACTCCTTGCATGTTTTCCTTGCATGTTGCCCACTTCTGTCGCTTTACCATCAATTTCATAGAAGAGCTTATCACCCACTTTATCCGGCTTAAATTGGTCACCAAATCCAATCCTCTCCAAAACATTGGTGCCTGGGTCAACATTGAACACATCATTTTGCATAATAAGTTCCTGAGTATGATCACCTTCTTCAATATTTCCTTCTACCATTATAGGAGACTTCAGGTTAAAAGGTGGCATAGTAGTGATATCACTTGACATATTATCAAGTTGGAATAAGGTCCAAGGTTCGACTCCTAGCAACATCGGGAGGTAGTGGACCACTCTGTTAGGTGGTTGACCAAGATCAAACCGTGATTCAATCCCCCAGCGGTAGTCGGGCCTGCAACTGGGGGCCCTTGAAGTTGGGGATCAACCTTTTGGAACAAGTTTACATAGAGGAGGGGGGCAAGATTGCCTACATTGGCACACCAATTGCAATTTGTGTTGATTTAGTCAACTTAGAAGTTGAAATGGATCCCATTTTTTGACCATTGGATTTGGGCATTCCTACCTTAATTGTCTTGGGATTAAACACTTTCTGGATACCTGCCTTCGTCACATTGGCTTCCTCTAAATTTGGCTCTATCTCCACATTTTCAACTTCTAAGCTTTCAAATTTATTGAGCACACTTTTACCCTTATCCCTTCGATTATTGTAGACAGAAAGGATTCTCCTAGTTTATTTAGAATTTCTACGCAACCGTTTTTGAGCTGTCATCCAAGGACCATATTGTAATGTACACTCATCTGTCCATATCATCACTACCTGCTAGTCGTGGGATCCTCCACTAGCTCTCTCATTATCTACCCGCACACCATCACCACCATTCTGAACGGAAGAAGTGCGAGGAATTTCATTGCAAGAAGAAATCAAGTGTCCTGCCTTCCCACATCCATTATAAATCACCGGAACACCCTCATATTCAACTTTACGCCATACTCCTATCACTTTTGGTCTTGGAATAAGAGGCTTCTTCAGATTAACTTCAACATAAATACTTGCAAATTTTTCCTTGGTTGCTAACACTATCTGTATATGAATTTTAATTGGCTCCCCCAGTACAGCTTGCATCAGCAAATAGAACCTTATCTTTATGGTATTTGATAAGGAACTCAACAATAAGAACCTAAGTAATTACCTTTGTGAGTTTTGCAATAGAAGGAGAGAAACCAGGTACCCAACGAGCGATTGTGAACATATAGCCCACAATCATATAGGGGCCGCCAGATATAAGGGTGATAAGATCCTCCTCACAATCGAACTTCATAATAAAATAGCCATAATCTACGTCAAGCATCTCCATTCAGTCCTTTAAATTCCATAAAGTTGAGAGACACTTAAAAAGGAATTGGAACCCTATACTCTTCCAGTATAACTTAACAATAATAGCATGCTTCCAATCACGACATAGATACTGCTGGAAATCATCATGTATTACAAGTTAGGGAAGTAAAGGATTCTCATTTTCATATTCAATGGTAACTATGTTAGTCCACTCATCAGCTAAGGAAAATCCAGACGAGATTCTATGGGAATTGTTACTTGTTTCCCTATTTGTCTCCTTCAGTAGGCAGTCTCTAAAAGAAGCGATGGCATTCTCACGCATGGCATAGTCCATCGAACGCCTCTCTGAGTACCACCAGGATTGTCCAGCGGTAGACGCCGACTATCACTCCCTATATCACCTTTGTGACTTTCTTCTTGGGGACCCATTACAAAGAGGTAAGGAACATTGATCTACAACAAATCTAATAAAATTGACTTGAAATTGAGACATGACATTAAGTTAATACATTTCATTAGTTATATATTTTGAACAAGATTGAAACCTAAATCGAGGTTAACGCTCTTTCTTTGAGAGAGGGAATGAACATAATTTTGTGTCCCCTATATTTAACACAAGTTTTTTATTAAAATAATATTTTATTATCTATAATAACCATGACTACTATTACTAGAAAAAAATAATAGTTAGATATGTGCTTTCTAATATATACTTTCTGATATAATAAGGAAACCAATTCAAACACTAATCTTTAGGGGGTGCTTGGTTAAGGGGTGTTAGAATAAATCAATAGGAAAGGAATGAATAGTAGTGGTTGGTTATTTATTATGATTGATTGAATAGTTTTTTCATACTCAAGTTTTAGGTAATAGTTCATACCCTCCATGTATGGAAGGAATGGTTTTGATTCTATCTTTTTTTTTTTAAATTAAATATAATTAAAATGTAATTAATTAAAATATAAAATATAATTAATTAAGATAAATCTAACTAATTAATTAATTAAAATAATTAATCAAGATAAAAATTAATTAATTAATTAAAATCTAATTAAGATTAAATTAATTAATTAACATATAATTGTAATTAATTAAAATATGATTCATTAATTACTTAAAAGATAACATCATTTGCATAAACTATGTTACTTGATTTTATTATAGCAATGGAATGATGAATATTATGGTTGTGTCGATGAATTACACAATATTTTGGATGATTAAAAATTTGAGAATATTATGTAACTAATGATATGTTGATGTAAGAAAATACTAAGTATTTTTTTCTTCAAGAGCTATTGGAAAGGAAAAACCGCAATATACTTGATTCTAAACATTTTGTCGTTATAAATAGGATGCATAGATTAAAAATAATCAATTAAAATAAATTTAAAAATTGACATAAAATAAAATTTTAAAAATTTTTTATCTCTCAATATTTTAAACAAACCAACCACCATCAATGATAACAGTAATCATTTCTTCATCTTAATCAATCATCATAATTATAATAATTATATCAATTTTTATTTTTTACTATATTCATTCCCATCGCCTTTAGTGAATCAACCCCCTTAATCTTTTGAAATCATCGTAATGAAAATGGACAGAAGAGTTTGATTTTGTAAGGCTCCTTACATGCGGCTTACGTTGTTTGAAAATGCTGCATATTTAAGAATATCAGGATGTCGTTCAAAAAGGACCATGTCTTCTTCTGCCAATCCCACCCATGCTTCCATGCCCTTACCGTCACTTGTCTCCACGAAGTAGGCGCCAGTACTAGGGGTTTTCCCTGTTCCAACCCAAGTTGGTTTACCCCAACCGAAATCAACTTCATAATATGGAAATTTACACCAACTCAAGTAAAATATCCTTGCACTTGAATTCTTCCCAATTACATCAACTGCCTTTTTCAAGATGTCCAAGTATCCATCAATATCTTCCCATTCATTGTCTACCTTCCTTGTGCACTCGCGAATTTTTGCTGCCAATTCGTTGTAATTTGGTGCTCCCTCTGTTGAACAATTTGCTAAAGTCCATTTCCACAAGTTGCCAACATACTCTTTGGACGATGTTTTATCCCTCCGCAGATCCACGACCCCTGCCACCGAGTGTTCTTTCACATTCGGGTCTGTTTGTCTACTAGCAGCTATGGCAGCACCCCACATCAGAGCCGCCACAGCTTCGTACCGGGTAGGACGTTTCAAATGGGGTCCATCACCGATTCTATCTCGTAGAGCACCCATTTTAGCTTCTTCGATTATGAATCTTTTTCGCAGGATAGTTTGATTGCGTGTATACTCGTTCTCGTAACTAATATACGAGTAGTCCAGCGCAGGAACAGGAGGGAATAATGATATGCATGCACCAAAGATCGCGTCCTTGACAACCGCAGAACCACGAGCTACAGCAGCCCATCTATGTAAAAATATTGAGACTGAAGAGGCATCGGCAACTAGATGGTGCAAGGAGGCACAAATCGCCATCCCTCCGCACCGAAAATAGTTGACTTGAACGGCAAGGAGTTGTTGGACATTAGGTTCACGAAGATCGTCGTATGGGCCGCATGGCATTAGCTTCATAAGCTGCTCAACGTTTTGTTGGTGGAGAATCAAGGACATTATGTCAACGTCTACTGAGGCTTCAATGTAAGTCGCACCATCGTCGTTACAGTCGACATAGAACCTATCCCTGGCTTTGCCAGCAAATGGAGGAAAGTGGGTTAAAGTTTCTGCCAATGATCTTTTGAGGTTGTAGGACATTTTCCGATGAAAATTCCCTGAATAGAAGAGAATGATGGGGATGTGAGTATTAGGGGCTATCTGATCAAGCAACGAGAGCTGATAGGTTCTAAGATGGTCTTGTGTTGGAGAAGAAGGCTTTATTTTTTCTCTGGATATGATTTGGACCTTGAAATCCATCTTCCGATATTTCCTTCTACAAATCCAAACCCCTTCAAGTGAACTCAAATAACCTAAAACCCAACATATGTATATATAAGAAGATTTTAAAACAAAAACGCCCACGTCGTAACGTGCCTGTATAAGTTTTTGTTAAACTACATATGTGTGTGCATATGTAGTTTGCCAGAAGAAGTGCGTGTTGCCTCAGCTTGAGAATTTCCCGTGGAAAGAAGGCAACACATAAGATTTGTGCATTCCAACTCAATCCAGCTTGCACTTGAGCAAAACCTATATGAAACCCCATTTATTAAATTAAAAATAACGATTTCCACATTATAATCTAAGTAATCGATTTGATTCCTTGTTGAATATCAGTAAAAAGTTTGAGCATGATCTACGTGTGGTATATTTGATTTCATTTTTAGCTGTCTAAGACCTAGCCCTCCATGTTTCATATCACCTTGACTAGCCTATGCCAACAAATTAAGGCAAGGCTTGACACAGCTGTGCAATGTATTTTATTTCTGCACTTTATAGGTTTTGCCTTTTGAACCTTTCAATTCTTATAATTTATCTTTCCAGCTACCTATAATACTTTTTTGTAAGTTTACTATGGGCTTTTAATTGTCTCATTTATATTGGAAAAATAAAAAAGGTTTCGATTAGTTATTTTAAAATTAAAAACTTTATCAGATATGTCCCTTTAATCAAAATTCTTACTTAGAACAAAAGATAAGAATATATGATAAAGTAAACCTTAAAATTCAATTTGATAAGAGATTATAAAATCACAACATGCTTAGCTGTATTAATGATTTTTAATAGTGTTGCTTAGTTTTGTTTATCAACTATCTGCATTAAAATATGTGCATAGAAAACTTTTTCTATATACTTTATATAAAATTATGATAAAGAATTTCTATCTTATCATACTAAACATCTTCTATTCAACTTTTTAAATTAAATTTAAAAAGTAGGTTTATAAAACCTAATAAAAATGGAATTTAAGATTAATTATTCACTTAAACAACTAAAAATTAACAATTAAAAATCAATCAATGTCCTAAATGAATTCATTAGTTAAGCTTAAAGAGATGCTAGAGGATACAACTCAATGTTTCACATTTATGAGCAATGGAATTATTCAACTAGGATATCCGTTAGAACAAACTTGAAAAAGTTCATAAGAATATCATTGCCATAATTTCCATATACCGATCAATTCATGAATAATAAATTTAGTGAAACTCTAACAATTGTAACTCCTCTAATTTTATTTGATAGTCTTTGTGTGGTGGTGACAAAACTGATTTCTGTACTGACAAAGATTTGTTAGTTCCTTTCAAACCATATGCAATAAAATAGTGGTCCAAATGGTAGCCTAATTATCCCCTGGTCATATTTAGTTTGAAATTGGAATTTGGCAGGCCAGTAGATGATATTATACTAAGTGTAGTAGTTATATTGAAAGTGAAAGAGTTTGAGAATGTGTTTCCATTGACTGGAAGAGAAGTTACAATTGAAAAATAGTTAATATAGATCTTCATTGCTAGTCTAACACTTTGCACATTTTGCATCCAACATAAGAAATTTAAGTGCATTCTTAGTGCCTAGCTTTCTTGTAACAAAAAGCCATAATGGAAAGGAAGTGGAAGGGAATAGGCTTGAGTCCCAAACTGGCTTAAACCAAATAGGTCCTAGTTTAAAGACCTAAGAGAAGCTCTCTGCATGAAGAATTTGTGAATTTCAGATTTGTCATACAACTTGTTGGGCCTGGGTCTCGTTACTAATCTTGAGGCGACCACTAGAGGCGGACGGATAAAGATCATGCGAGAGGAAAGTCGAAAGCATTCAATTTGTAAGGAAAATTTCGATGTCACCAGTGGTAGGTTCGCTGCGGCGAAACTAAGGAATCATTTGTAAGGACCTTTTGGGACAAGTTCACTGCAGCGAAATCTCAAGGTCAAGCAAATACACCATTCAAGAAAAGTACGCCACGACAAAAGTCTAACTTTGCTATGGCAAAGTTCCCAGATTGAACCCAAGCACCTCTCAAGAAAAATACACCGCGGCCAAAGGTTTGGCTTCATCACAGTGAAGTTACAAGATGAAGCAAAAACCTTTCGGAAAAATACGTAGCGGCGGAAGTCTGGCTTCACCGTGGCGAAGTTACCAAAATCAAACAAAAACACCCTTCAGGAAAGGTTCGCTGATGCCAAAGTCACACGTTCGCCGTGGCGAAACCTTCGATTCACAACCTAGATCCCAACAATCCCACGCTAACATACAATTCTATTTCCAACCACAACAATTAACAACTCAACCAAAAAGATAAATATGAACATACACAAAAGAAAGTTCTTCAATTCTTAATCTCATTACTGAATCAAACGAAGTTTGAATGTAGCTTTGGTTACATATCAACAATCACACCAATAACTTAATACGAGATACAAATAGATGTTCACATTTGATATGCTTATAAATGGTTAAACTAACTTAGTCACTAAATGTAGCTATCTTGGAGTTGCCAAAGCCTTTGCAAGGATCAACAATTTTTTTGTTCTACACCTGAGGAGTGAAAAATAATAGGTTGAACTACAAAGCTCAGTGGCTAATACATTTATAGTCATTGGTAACGAGCCACACAAATCAAGCATATATATATATATATATATATATGTATGTATGTATGTATATATATCGTTTTGATCTAACAATTCAATCATCGACAATTCTAACTCACGGGCTCATAGAAAAAGGTCATCATATAGAACATATCATGTATATTTAACTATCAAAGCATAATATTCAATTGTGCGTCATACTTGAAAAATCAAATAAAATGCAAAAACAAATGAATTGAGAGTCCCATGGGTCAAAATAAAGAAACTGAAGTTTACACCATGAACTAAATAAGTCCGTTCTTAGGCTCTCAAGTGCCACAAGCGGGCAACTGGGAGAAGACTTAAGTCAACGTGCACGTGAAAAATGAAATGGTATCTCTCTTGTCCAAACACAAGCAAGTTTCTTATGCTCAATTCAATTCATCATATATTCATACTTTCATGCTTCTTATGATTTTTCCTCTTTTGGGTACACAAAATGTCATAACATCACTCATGACATAACATGGTAATAATCATAATGCATTTTTCAACAATCAAAATAATTCAGATTCAAGCAATTAAGCATACACACACACACACATAAGCAATTTGCTCATCTCAATAACAATTGTAAACATATTATCCACCTAAATTGCTTGTCAATCCAAATTCAATTTTTTCCTTTCCTCTTTCTCTTGCCTTGGGTTTTCTTGGTTTCCTTCAAACAATCACATTTTCCATTCAATTCAATATACAATTAGAAAATCCATAAAGCTTTGAAAATCAAGAACAAAATTAAGTTTAGACCTAGTCTACTTATGGTTCATCTAGGCTAGTGAAACCAAAACCTAGTTGAAAATCCATGAAAAATCCAAATGGGTTCTTGGTCTTCATCCTTCTTCCTTTTTCCCAACATAAAATCCCATTCTCTTCCTAACTCCTTTTGTTTTTCTACCAAAGGAAGAAGAAAAGATGAAGATTCTTACCTTAGCTAGCCAAATCCTCTTCCTTCCTCTTCTTCCCACGTTTTCTTTCTTCTTCCCTAGCTCTCCACGCACTCTTCTCTTCTCTTTTCCCTCTCTCTCCATGTTTTTCTCTTCTTTCTCACTTATTCAAGACTAAATTTTATCTTGCCCTTCCCATTTAATGAAATGTCCATTTGCCCCTTCTTTTGTCTCTTATGACCATTACACTAACTTAATTCTAACATTTCTATTCAAAATTCTAATTTCTATTTATGCTCACTAAATTAATGGACTCAATTCTAAAAATAAATAAATAAATAAATAAATAAAAAATTGGCGTCCAACACAACTATTGGATTAAGTCCTGTCCAGAGGAGTTAGGGGAATATATAGGGATCTTCTCCATGATTTTTTAAATCCCTTAATCAAGTGAGTAGGCTAGCTCCACGTGTTGTTTCTTGTAAATGCTTTCACCTTGGTATTAATGGGACTTATTGCTGTAAGGGCCTAAAAATAATGTAATTTGTGTAAAGGTCTCATGTCATGTCAATTATCAAACTAGAAGAAAGTTTTCCTTTCATTCTTAATTTTATGCTTAAAAGATATATCTAGTAAATCACTTGTCTGAAGCATTTATCTTAAGGTCTGAGAGGTGTCAAAGTTTGTCTTTATTGACTAAATGTTTTTCCCTTTTTAAGAAATATAAATGAATCCATTTTACCTATAGACCGTCTTTATCGGTTCCTAACTTTCAACTTTGCTCATGAGTTTCACTAAGTTGATTCATAGGCCTCCATTATCCTTTGGTAAGCATATTTTTAAATAGTTCACCTTGGTTATTTTATTCTTGTTATCTAATCCACTTTAGACGAAGTTTTAAGCATCTTATCAATGGTTTTCATAATCTCTTTTGGAAGAGTTAAGTGAGAGTGCCTGTATATATGGATATTGATTAAGACAGAGATTACTAGTTGAAGCCTTCTTCCATATGAAAGGACCCTATTACATTAGCTCTATTCAGTCTTTTATAAATAAAGTCTATAAGGGGAGAACAGCCTGAGTAGGTGAGCTTCTTTGTCGTAATATGAATACCTAGGTACTTCAGAGGTAACTATAGGTGTTTGAAGCCTTTAAATATAGTTGTCAGTAGAACTAGAGATATATAGAAGGAACTTTAACTTTGGTTACAACTCAGACTTGATAAGGATTCAAAAAACTCTATAGAGTTGATCAATAGCTCTATTCATATAGGATTAGCCTCATAGAGAAGTAATAAATTATCTATAAGTAAAATGCCAAGTCTATATCATTTATAGTAAAATTTAAACCTAGGTTCCTCAATGATTACCACTTGTAGGGATTTTAATCCCTTTAAAATCCAAGATCGATTCATATCAAATCATCAAGAATTAAATAAAGTGAAAGTATACCTGAATCCGTTAAGAAATTTGCACTGGAATTTTGCGGATTTGTCTTCCAAATTAAAACGTAGCCCTTTTTTCAGAGTTTTCCGTAACTCTCTGTTTTCTCTCTGATGATAGGATTTCAGACAAGAATTTAGGTTACGTTTAATTTGGGGACCATAATAATTTATATTAGAGTAAAACCCTAATTTAATTTCTAATTAGACCACTTTAATTAGTTGGGCTCAACTTTATATGATAGCCTTTATATACAATTATACACATATAAGCCCATATGTTTGATTAAAAATCCTTACAGTTCGATCTTATTAGTTTAGTGAAGATTTCCATACTAAGTGCAAATAAATAGGGTGACAAGGGTTTTCCTTGCCTTAATAATCTAGATGCTTAAAAGATATTTATAGGTTCTCCATTCATCAAAACTGAGAAGCAGTTAGATGAGATTCAATTCCTTACCCAACTAGTAAATCTAATAGGAAAATTAAGAACGTTCATACAGCTAAATAAGAAGTTTCAATTTGAGGGTCAAATGCCATTGTAAAATCAATATTTAAGGTACAAATTATAATTTCTTTCTTTTTGTGGTAGCTTTTGAACAGTTATTGGGCAATCAATATATTATCATTAGTGCTTCTTCCCTTGTTATAGGTTTTTTAGCAAGGGGTTATAATCTTTGTTACACTTTCTTAAGTCTATCTTCTAAGAGTTTTGAGATGAACTTATAGATAATATTACAATATGTAATTGGTCTATAATCATAAAGTGGAGAGACTAACAACTTTGGAAATGAGGCAAATATTATCATTGGGGAAGGAGACGGGATAAGAAGCCTTGTGTAATAGGTCTTCTTGAAACTAAAATAAAAGACCTTTTCTCCCTCACAGGTTCAAAGTTTTTTAGGTGCAAACTGGAAGTTAATCTCCAACCATCATTTATATTATAATGGCAAAATTATCCGTCTCTGTAACAAGGAACTGATTGGAATTCAGGTTATGGAAAATACTATTTAGTTTATCCATCTTCAATAACAATTACAAGGTTTGAGTTCAGTCTTTGAGTTGACTCTTGTTTATGCTTCAAACTTTGGCTTTCAAAGAAGTAATCTCTGGATGGACGTAGAAAATATTCAGATAAGAATCTCTCATCCTTAGCCTGTGGTGGGAGATTATAGCTTCTTTCTTAAGTCAGCTGAAGTCAAGGGATGACATTAGTTTAATCTTATACTGACTAAAGAATTGTCCAATTTTTTTAACAAGGATGAACTTGGCGGATGTCAAATTTACTAGAAAATTGCTTACTTAGACTAAAAATCAGTACAGAAATCTACTTATCGGTAAGAAGCTAGATCGTTGTCTAGTTATGGTTGACTCAGTTTTCTAATTCTTTTGATCATTTTGGGGAGAATCTCTTGTCAGACCATTCATATGTGCTGATCTATATGCTTGTGGAATGTAGAAAAGTGGCAGCCCCTTTTCGATTCTTCAATGGCTTAACACAGAGATTCGATTTCTCTAATTTGGTTAGCCAATGTTGGAGTACTGACATTGTTGGCTTTAAATCATATCAGTTTCCACCGAAGCCTAAGTTGGTGAAAGAATCACTTCTTCCAAGCCTAAGTTTAATGATTATCTTCTACTTTTTAAAAGAATCAAGGGAAGAGTGAATTCTTGGCAAAACAGGTTTCTTTCCTGTACTTCTAGAATAACCCTTATTATCTCTTTCTTAAGCAGCTTACATATCTATTGGACTGCTCATATAGCTTTGCCTAGAAAAGTCCTTAAAGAAGTTGACAAAATACTGAAAGCATTCCTTTGGACTAGTAGAATTGAAAACTCACAGAATGCCATGGTTAATTGGAGTGAATTTGTCATTCCAAATAAGTTGGGTGGTCTAAGGACTGTTTCTATTTATAAGTGCAAAAAGTTCTAATTTGCAAGAGGCTCCGGCGACTATACACTAATCATAATGAACTATGGGTCAAATGGATCCATATAAAAGTATGAATTTCTAGCAAGCTCTTTATAATAGGGAGTTCTTATGGATTATTCTCCAGATGATGAAGTTGCGTGACTTAGTTTATCCTTGTATTAAACACAAGGATGGTGCTAGTACTTTACTTTGGTATGGTAATTGGCTAGACTTGAGTCCCCTTATTCCAATTCTTAGGTCCAACATTTGAGAAACATAATTCCTTTTAATAGAGAGGGAGTTTTAGAGGCTTCAATACTTTGGTTCAATTATTCCCTCATTAGGTTAATATACTGCTTGATGATTATAAAAGTTGGTCTCTTGATCTGAGCGATAAATTCTCAAATAAATCTTGTCATCGGCTTCTTGTAAGGGGTTTAAGGGAGGTAACTTGGTTTATACTTTTATGTCATGATTCCATCCACCAAAAGCATCATTTATCTCCTAGCTTGTGATTAAAAACAAATTTGGGACTAAAAGCTGGTGGCATGGCATTGTGGACACAACTTGTGTTTTATGCAAAATGAAAGTGGAGGATAGGGATCATCTCTTTTTTATCTGTAGTTTCTCTAAAGCAGTCTAGAACAAGATTTGCATTTGCTACCTGATCACAACTATTCTTATACTTGAGAACAATCTTTGCACTAGGCCATCAGAAACTCAAAGCATGGTATGCCTAATGCCATTCTATTTAAAGTAGCCTTTACTAATTCTATCTACTTCCTTTGGAAGGAGCAAAACTATCGTAGATTTACAAACTACGAAGAGGGGAAATATTAGGTAGATGACAGGATAATTAATTGGATTAGATCAGCCTACATTATCTTACATCTTTAGTTTTCTCTCTCTTTCCTACGATGAAATTTAGGTGGAATCCTTAATGTGGTTTCTTATGTTATTCTATTTACTTCTTGTCTTACTCTTTTAAACCTGTATATATTGTCTTTGTCTTGAACTTATTGTAATGTTGTATTAATTTTGTCTATAGTTAACACAATATTCATTTTTTAAAAAATATTAATTTAAATTCCATTTTTGAAATTAATTTGTTGTTAAGTTATGTTTTATTTCAAAAAGCCATGACTAAAATCTATGAGCTCATTCTCCACTTCTATACTCCAAAACCCATAAAGAGTATTAGACCTTACTCCAGGGCTGTTCTTATAGTTTTATAGGCCCGGGACGAAATTAAAAAAGGGCCCCAATAAATCTTTATCAACTGTTTGATTTTTGCTCAATCTTATTCTTAATTCATTCCACGTTCTCA
>JAOTIZ010000001.1:23664599-23677526 GCA_027123425.1 Erythroxylum panamense | reverse complement strand
ATCTTCCACACTCGTAATATTTAACACAACTCTACAAGCTCTCAACAAGAAATATATAAAGGATTTAACAGTCTCTCACAATAGAGTAATTTGACTTTCTAAGGCATATGGACTTTGATATGACTATCAAGAATATTAATGTTGCTAAGGTATTTTGCAAGTTTCGTATGTTTCACAAATGCAACGACTTTTTCTTAAGGAGACATTTTCCTTAACTAGCCATTGCTTAATCTACGCTATCAGTTATGCTAAAATCTTCAACATCAGATAATCTATTAAGGCTTTCGGAGCTGATTATTCGAATTCGTAAAAAAAACTTTCCAGATGTCATGGAACCATTTCTAAGTAGCCAAATTCATAAAGATTGTTCCTGCAAGGAAGGAAGTAATTATCCTATGATTTTATTTCCTTTTAAAAAATTAAACCATTACCTATATAAGGAAATAAATCTAGTTTGAATTATGAAATATTATAAAGTTATAATCAAAATCGTTAAACATAACCTTAGCTAATAAAATGATTACTAATTACTTTTGTAAATATCTTAATACCAAGTTTTATTTTCACGAATTTCATTTCATTAGACATTTTATTAACATCAACTAACCGAGCTGCCACATATCGATGGATTAATAAAAAACTGTTAATTATTTTTTTATTCTTCAATCTTTTTTTTTTTACTTTTTTTCTTTTAAATAGTAAAAAAGTGTTACTTTTCATATCTGAATTAATTGAATACAAGGTAAATAAATACTTTTGTTTGTATACCTATAATCGTTTATTAGAAATTATATCTAGTTTATTAGTAAAAGTGAATGTAGGGTTTAATGTACCGAGGGCGAATATTGTAACTCCTCTTCTTTAAAGTTGAACTATTCTTTCAAAAAAAGAATTATATTAATTTAACATAATACATTATGTTATATCTTAAGCATACGGATGATAAATCCTAAATTTTTTCACATACTTAATATGGTCAAACATACTTTGACGTTGTTTGATAAATGGTTAATCAGCTTTTATTGGTAGATTAAGAGATATTTGGCTATTTGGTGATGTTAAATTGCTGATAATCGTGTTTAGTAATCGGTTGATTGGGTTGGTGGATTAAATTCAATAATTGTTTTTGAAAATGCACCTATAAGAAGCGTTTTGTTTTAGCGACTGAGAAATTAATGAACAAAAAGATGATTGTATTTAAAAGTTATTATAAATTACTCAAGTTGTTATATTTTATTATTACTTTTCCTTTGTATCCTAAACTTCACTAATGCAAGAGAGAGGAGAGGAGAGAGATTTATTGATTATTATTATATGTTCTATGTTTTTTTTATCATATTTATAAACTTAAAATTTGTGAAATTAAATATCTAAAATCTAAATGCTTATGAGAATATTCAAATAAATACTAAGATATAATATTCATGTTCTTATAATTTTTTAATTCATATCTTCATAAGTCATTTTACATATAAACAGTTAATATACTAAATAACTAATTTTATTAAGCATCTTTAAGTAAACAACTAATATTATTCACTGGTCAAATTCGTTGTCAGCTTACCGCTGATAGAATTAGCTAACAACTAATGTAATCTGTTGATTGCTAAACAGGGTCTTTGCTCGGTTACTCTATCTTAACTGTAAGTCAAATAACCTCTTAATACATATGCTTTTAAATTAATATTCTAAAAGTTCAAATAAGTTTTTAAAACATCACATTTCAAAATTTTAACTATTTTCTATTGGTAATTAACTGCTATATATAAAATGATATATATATATATATATAGATCTATTTTGTCTACAATTATAGATTGCAATTTAGAATAAAAATTTAAAATTAATTAAGATATTTAATTTCAATTAAAAGCATGTCATCTATTTGGATGGTTTCTTAATATTTTTATTTATGAGTTATCATATACATTGAATGCTAATAATATTGTTTTCCCTATATGCTTACTATAGAACACAATTAAAATTTGAATTCTTTTTTCTTTTTGTTAATCTTTGATTTGGTTTTGGTCATGAAACTTGATCTTTGAGAAGTTCAACGGGACATAAACAATGTATACGTGTACACGCTTTAATAGAGCCACTGCTCCTGCCATTTTCCAGCCACTCATCTTATCATTTATCTGGTGTTGAAATTTTGTTGTTCATGTCTTTTGGTTTCCACGTTGTCCTGGCCTTCATTACTTCTGTTCCATTTTCAAGACGAATCAAATGCTCCAACTTTACCACATCTTCATCTGCGGTGGCACTGCTACAGACCCTTGACAGAGATTGTATGATACTGTCCTCGTAGCACTCTTTCCGGTACTCCAAAGTCATAGCAAAAAGCTCATGGTTCTCCTTTAAAGAGCGGGGAGTACCCTGAAAGAACAGAAAATATAAACCAATCCAATCAATGGGTAGATACCATCGAATAATATGTCTAACCAGAGCAAATCAATTTAATAGAGGTAGGACTTCCTGAGAGCTGCTTTGCAGAATAATAAAAGAGGGGATCTGGGACGATAGAGATTCATTCGTTCGTTCTGGCATATTTTACATTGAGAAGAAGTTTAAGATAAAATATTCTGGATTTATAGAATAATTGATCAGTGCAATCTTGTGGTCCATGCCCTTGAAACTTAACTTTCATACTTTGCAAGATTGGCATACCTCAAGAATCCAGTCGATGTATTTAACATTGCTTACATGTTGATTGATGTCCACGTCATTCCATCCAGCCTGCATGTTAGGAGACGTTAATGGTTGTAACTTGTAAGCTCCTAAGCTCCTAAAAACAAGCAAAGATGTACATTGTCAGATTCACCAGACTCACCCTCGAACCAGATTGAATGCGAACCGCAGTACCATCAGTACTAAAGGGAAGTATTTTTCCGCTATCCTTCTCAGTGATAGGGTCGCAGATCAAGAAAATAGTTGCCAACTCTTCTCTGACTTCATTCCTAAACTTGGAAAATTTCCTTGTTTTCTTGTCCATCATGATATAAACGCTGCATAAATTACCATTTATGAAATCAGAAATTGAACTTCTTTACCGGAGATAGAGAAGGTTTAAGCTGCTCGAAGAAATTTGATCAAGTTCGACGAATTTGGTAAAAAATGGAATGATATGTATCAAACAATGACAACTTTTCTTACTTGGTTGCTCGGATCAGAGTTTTCCCTGTCTTGTCATCACGAATAAGCCAGTCACGTCCCAAACCATTTTTTCCTGCTGGATATGTCCAAGTATCCACTTGAACAATATCAGTCCTTCAAAACGGAGAAAAAATTATTAAGATGTTTTTCGGCTAGCTCAGTATGTTCATATTCAGGTGATGAGATTTTTTTAAAGCAATTAGTGATGCCATAGGAAAGAGGAGCACATCAGTTTTATCTATTTCCTGTGAACTTCTTCAACCATTTGCAGATTTGTTTACGGAGCACTTGCAGAAATATCTTTTAGTCTGGTTTAATCTACAAGAGCAAGAAAAAAATTCCAACTCTTTTACGGCTTGGCAGGTACATGACAGGTGAAAAACAAAAGAAAGATTAGCACATAGGTGCGTGGAATATAATAAACTAAGCAGAAATAATTTGTATAATTACCATGCAGGGTAGCAATCCACCACTATCTGACTAGTAGAGAGAACCCATATCAGATCGTTTTTCACCATCTCAGCGGTTGAACCAAAATTATCCTCTAGGATGTCTATCTTTCTGGCATGGTTAAGTGCAGTATCCTGCAACAACAGGAATACACTGTCAAACACTGTCAGTTTACATAAGCCCCTTTATTAGAGAAAAGCAGACAACACCTGTAAATGACCCATCAAGGCTGCAAGAGATAGTTTATGATAACGATCAATTTCAAATGATTTAATCGTAAGCTTTTCCCTGTAAATTCGTTTGTCATGCACAAATCTTCCATCAAGTGCATCAGGGTTGGACTTGAACTTCTCGGTCAAATTTTCTGTATATAAATTCGATTCTGTCCTGCCATTCACAGTTGTTGATAGAAGTGCCACAGAAGAAGTTTTGTTGCTGGAAAGAGGCTGACCATGAGCTGAACTGAAACTAGGCATTCTTGTGTTAATGCTTGAGCTATAACTTGTTGGTGTTCGTTTTCTCGTCGTACCTGAGGTTGAGGGAATCATCGACTTGAAAAATGTAGATGAAAGTGAGGATGGTGCCATGGTGATGATGTTGATGTGGAAATATTGGAATTGGACAGTTTAAGTCGTTCAAGTGGAGAGTATAAATAGGAGGGAAAGGTAGCGGAATTTTCGAAAGAATTTAACGTGAAACTTGCAGTGGATGCTGTGTCAATAAGGATCACAAAAAGCATCGTGTTGGCAAATTAGAATATAGTTTTTCTTCTTTGTGTATTGTATAGTTTGGATGTGAGATGTACACGATATCGGCACACGAGATTCGACTTGCAATGTGCCTACCAGTGTATTATTATTGTAACTCTGCCTTGTGTAAGAAGTGTAGCATGCGGTCTATTCATTGGGATATACCTACTTAAAATAAAACCAAGTACAACTGTCTCCTTTAGCAAATTAATGTAAATCTTTATTTTATGAGCAAGTAATATGAGAAGTTAAGATTGTGAGAAAAATTGGAATAAAAGAGCAATAATGAAAATTAAGAAAAAGCTTCTTTTAAAAAAACTTAAAATTTAAACATTTCTTTTAAATTATGTTAAAATTTAAATCCTAATATTGCAAAATAACAAATAGATTAATAATCAAATCATAGGCATCATTTTGATAATTTTTTTTAAAAAAACACCACTTCACAAGCTTAGTGTATATATATGTATATATATATACACATATATCATCGTCATCATCATCATCAACATCCAATTAAAGTCCAGCTAAAATATAGGATCTAGGGAGATCCGATAGTACATAACCTTACCCCTATGTAGTAGAGAGACTGATTGATATATACATATATAGTACTTCTCTCTTGCTCCTTAATATTTATGATATTTGTCTCTAAACTTTCAGAATCGAGATGCTGATTGAGATTGATGAATAAAGATTCCCACAACTAGTTCAGTAATAGAGCTTATTTGTATTTAGGCATGAACATATGACAAACAAAGACTGACTTCAAAAAGAGGCCCTCCCTCGTCTTAGACGGGATCCTCTGTCTAACCTTATTTTATGTAACTCTGTCTAGTCGAAAAATGTCATCGTTTCTGCTTTAAATTTACAAACGTTGTTAATCTTCCAAATTTCATGGCTTATAAGCCAAGCCGATTCCAGTTGACATCCCCCTCGTCTTCATCTTCATTCTCACAAAATCAAAAATTTTCTGACATTTCCCTTCTTTTCAACACTAACCTTCCCCATATTCCTTCACTTTCACTAATCTTCAAATCCTTAAAAGACCATCACCATTTAGAACCCCTCTGATCGTCTCATCTCTCTTTGCCCCCTTCCTACACCTTGTAATTTCCAGATTCCTGAATCTCAACCACATTAAAGTGTGCAACTTTTACGAAGACCTTGATTTGGTTCTTGACCTAATCTCTCGATGTGAATTACGTATTGAATCCCTCGATATTTTCGGCCAATCCCACTTCCCTTTGATCAGTGTGCAAAGGTTGGGATCGAAAGTGAGGAATTCATACCTTAAGCTTTATAAAACTCAGTTTGTGCTCTAGACTAACAAACTCAGCCTTCTTTATACTTATGAGAAACTATCCTTCGCTGGAAGATCTTATAATAGAGAGGACTATTCTTGGTGTTGAACATATAGCAAAATATTCAATCAATCTTCGAGTCAAGTCTCTTAACCTTGACAGGGAATAATAACTTGAGTGATGAATACATAAAAGATATTGTCTTGTCTTGCCCTGAATTAGAATTGCTAAAGATCAATTATTGTCCTTCTATCACAGAAGAAGGAATTAGAGAATCTTTAAGAAATTGCAGAGAAATCATGCATTTACAGATGAACAGATGTTTGAGGATAAAGAATATTGATTTAAAATTTGAACTTCCTAAATTGGAGATATTGTAAGAAAAGGGACCAGGAATGGACAATGAAACATTAGCAGTGATTTCAAAAAAATGCCCTAGATTGATGCAACTGGACCTGGAGGGTTGCTTAAATGTGGCAACAAAAGGGGTGATTTAAGCGACACAAAACTGTAAACTGTAGGAGATTAAATGATATAAGTTTGAAATGGTGTGATAATGTGAAAGTTGATATTATAAATTTCTTGGTGTTCTCAAGGCCTTCGTTGAGAAAAATAGTCACACCATGTGGATTTTCTCCATCTCATAACCAAGTAACATTCTTCTTAGGACATGGATTTTTACTTTTCCAAGGGTAGCTTCTAGAGCTTTGGAGTGTATTTGGCTAAATTGTATAGAGTTTTTTTTTATTAAATTCTTTAAGAAGTTCAATTGTACTCTCTTGAATTAAATATCATGTAGCTTTTTCCTTTTTCTTTTCAATATCATTTGTTATCTCAACAAACTCGCTTTATATAAAAGTGTATCAGATTTCATAAACAACTGTCATTCTTCCTGAGTTTGTTTAGTCAAGTCCATGAAATCTTTATGGTGTTCCCAAATACTGACTCTCTATGTAGTCACCACTTTTGATCAAAAACCAATACAAAATTACCATCTTAATGCTTCAATTGGAAGTTTTTTAGATACCCTTTAAATATGTGACCTTAACTTGCAGTTGCACAATCGTGCAAGCTAAGTAATGGTCGTGACTTGCATGCACAACCGTGCAAGCTAAGTAATGGTCGTGACTTGCATACACGGCCGTGCAAGTTAAGTCATGGCCGTGACATAACATCTTCCTAAACATTCCCCTGAATTTGATTTACAACTCAATAGTTAATGTTCACTTATTAAATGTGAAGCATGTCATATATAAATGGAAGTTTTTTCATTAAAATCCATAAGCATCTTTCCAAATTGGGAACAATAAATAGCACCTCGTAATAAAACTAGTACTATACATAGATAAAACAACAAAGCTTTAAGGCTTGTCAACACACATGAAGATAGATACTGAGAACTACTAATACCTACAATCTACCAATTGTTAGCAATCAAATTTGAAAAAAAAAATGTGTGATTGCCAGTCATGGGTGTGACTTACAACCCATTAAATAACCCCCTCCCCTTCCCCCTAATACTCATCTTTTCCTTGTTTTTAGATCTCATTTGGGCATTCTCCGTCTTTTACACCTATAGCCGCCACACTGTCGTCATTCCTTGCCCAGCCTCTAGCCTTAGCAGTCACATAGTCGCACGCCCTCATGCCCAACCATCCACACCACATCATCGTTGTATGCAACGGCCATCCTTTTCACCCGAACCTCTACTCATCACCTCGAATAAGGACACAAGCCTTTGTACCTCATACTTAAAAACATTTTAGGATCCAATTCACTTTCATTGATATTCGAGCTTTTACTATTAAGGTACCATGTTTTTGCTTTTCGTGTCTATCTTTTTAAAAAATATTGACTCAGTATTCTCAAAATATTTTTCAAGACAAAAATCTTCAAAACATGAGAACATAAAATGCCAGTAAACTCAAACTTCAACAACTACAATGGACTTCATCATTTGATGAATCATAAGTGACCATATTAGAGCAACTCTTCCTTATCGAAGTGAACTCATATTTTGTAATTGTATTATCTTCACCATAAAGAAGAAAACTATAATCATGAGAATTATTCCATTGATCTTGAAAACATTTAAACACTTCTAGTGTGTAGACACTAGCTGCATACTTTAGAATTTGAACAGGTGCTAACAATGCTGGAGTGCTTACATTAGTTATAAAATCAGCTTTCAACTCATCAATCGACAATCATCAATAAGCCTCTAAAAGTGATTAAAAAATTGTAAAAAGTTATGCTAATAACTCACGTACCTTTTTACAATGTTATTAATGCTCTCTCTATTGAACCCCATTTTCGAAGTCCAACTATCATTCTGATACCAAACAGTGTTGGTTCCTGGGTCACGGTACCAATTACAAGGCTCTGATTTCCCAAAAATTTCAAAAAATTGAGAAAATTTTAAACTTCAGCAATGGCGGGTTCGTCACGACGAAGTCTCCTCTCACGTGGTTCACCGCGGAGAAGGTCTTTGCATCGCTTCGACAAAGTCACCAAATTTAGCACAGAAATCCTTCGGACAAGGTTCGCCACGATGTACCTTCAAACAAAACCCATACCACTAACATTCAACCCAAAAACATATATGCATTCATACCATTCTTTCAACACAACCATTTTAACAAATAAGTTAACTATGAGCATAAAGAAACAAAACTTCTTCAATTCATCATTTCACTAATAAAGAAAAAGAGTTTGAAAAAAAAACTTTAATTACATATCAAAAGCCATACAATTGGCTTATTACAGAGTACCAAATGCACATGATACAATTGAATGCTTATGCTTAATATGATTCTAAATACCAATAGTTTATGAACTAACTTAATTACTAAATATAGCCTTGGAGTTGCCAATTGCCTTCCAAGGTTCACAATTCTCTTGTTCTTCTTTTTCTTCACCTGCGGAGTGGAAGGTAATGGGATGAGTTGTGAAGCTCAGTGGCTTATACATTTATAGCCATTGACGATGAGCTATACAATTCAAGCATACACATATATATTCATTCATATACATCTATAACTTATTTTAGCTAGCAAGACAATCATCCACAAATTCTCATTCAAAAATTCATAGTCAAGGATGCTATCACTTAAAACGTATCATGTAAATTTAAGCATCAAAACATAACATTAAATTATGTATCATACTCGACAATTTAAAGACGTAATGCACAAAACAAATGGCTCGAGAGTTCCGTGGAACGAACGGATAAATTGAAGTTTATACTGTGAACAAAATGAGTCTAATTTCTCAGGATCTCGTGGCCTCAAGCGGGCAACTGGGAGAAGGCTATAGGTCGATGTGCACATAACTAACGAAACGTTCCTCTTTTGCCCAAACATAATCAAATTTGAATGCTTAGCTCATTTCACACAAATTCATACTTTTCATGCTCATCATACTTTTTCCTATTTTCATTTGTACAAAATGCCATGACATTTTTCAAGGCATAACATGATCACAATCACAATGCATTTTCAACAATTGCCATAATTCAAAACAAGCAATTTAACACACAACATGCAAGCAAGCAAGACAATTTGCCCATATTACACAACAATTATAAATATATTACCCACCTAATTTCGCTTGACAATCCAAGTTCAATGTTGTCTTTCCTCTTGTTCTTAGATCAGGTTTGCTTGGTTTCTTATAACAAACCAATTTCTCATTCAAACAACATTCAAAGGAAATTCATAAGGCTTCAATAATCAAAATGCTAAATTTTAACTATAACCCTTTCAAAATCCATACTTTCAGGTCAATTTTGCATGATCATTATGATCAGGTAAATGAAGAAATTTGATGATACTATCTTCTATAAAAATATCTCCCATTATCTTAAGTTTCTAATGACACCAAAATTATTCAATTTGGTTTAGTAATCCGAATGTTATACCCCAAACATGTTGGGACTATCCTTATGCTGAAACAATATTCTATCCTCAACTTCCTTCCAAAATTTTATATCCTTAGAGACTGAATTTAAACTTTATTTCTTCATACAACTTATATAACTATATCTTTAGTTTACTCCAAATCAAAAATCACTCCATTTGGATATCTACAAAAAAGTTATGCTCAAAATACCAAAGTTTGTTTTGTGCTAGAAAGTTTGCCGCGGTGACCTAAAAAAGTTCATCGCAGCAAACTTTTCCAGATAGGAAAAGTTCGTGTGAAATCTTATAAGTTCATCTCGGCGAACCCCGAATTACCGAAGCATATTCTGTACTGGAAAGTTCACCGCGGTGAACTTTTCCAGATAGGAAAAGTTCGTGTGAAATCTTACAAGTTCACAGTGGTGAACCCCCGATTTGACCGCAGCAAATCAAGGAAAATTGGTTGCGACAAACTTTGACAGAAGGATACACATAACATGTTCATTTTCTAGATTTCACTACCCACCTTTCACATATAACCCATCTTAAACCTAAACCACCCTTCAACTTCATTTTCAACTCCATGTCAACCCAAAATCATTCACAAATATATCATAATCTATCTTTGATCATTAACCCCAAAAGATTAAAACATTTTCATATATCATTCAACAACTTCCTACATGTTTTTCACTTCATTTCACTTCTAACTTTCACTAAACATGTTTTATTCAACAAATCAAGAACAATGACGCTTATACTTACTTGTTTATCCAAAGATTCTTCAATCACCATGAAACCCTAGCTTAGAAATCCCTAAAAGTCAAAAATGATTCTTTAGTTCTTCTTTTCTTCCAACACAAACCCCAACACAAATCCATTGCTCTAATCCCTTTTCTAACAAAGCAAGAAGGAAGATGAAAACTTATCTCTAACAAGCTTGATTTCTCCTTCTTCTCTAGCTTCCCACAATTTTCTTCTCTTTTTCTCTTCTCTCTTTGGTTTTTCTTCTTCCTCTCTTCCCATTTCCACGACACTTCTCTTCCTTTCTTCCTAAACAAGAACACATTTTGGTCTTGTTCTTCCAAAAATAACCCTCGTCTCCTTTGGTCTTCCCATTTTACCCTTCTTTCACTAAACCTAAGTCCCCTCACTACTTAGGCCATTTAATCTAATACCTTAACTATACTCTAATTTAATTCTAACACTTCATTCAAATTTCTAATGTCTACTTATGCTCACTAAATTAACAATCTCAATTCTATAAATAATCAAAAAAATCATAAATAAATAATTAAACAAATAAATCAATAAAATTAATAAAAAAATTGGGGTCCAACACTCACTTCGTTGCGTGGTTGTCATGCCTACATAAAACATTTGGTGTCCATAAACCAAAACCCATTTTTCCTTTATATGAAATATATATTTCAACCAATCATTATCTTGAAGTTCATATTTTTGCATCATCTCATTCCATGCATTAAAAAAAATATTCTTCTTCTTCTTCAAAGTCATATATGCATAAGCTGAAATCCCATGAAAAATCTTTAAACTAAGAAAAAACATTGCTTAGATGGATTACGGTGTTTTGATAAATGTGTCAAATACAAAGTCGATGATGAGTTTTAGGCTATCTTGAAGCTAATTCCTTTGCCATTTTCGCATCTTGATTAGTAAGAATAGTTGTAGGCTTTTTCTCAGACATATCTCTAGAAAATGTGTCGAACAACTACTCAAATGTAAAAGCAATCTCATTGTACAATAGTGCAACACCAAAAAAATTCAATTTTCTTATGATTGTTTACACCTACAAACAAAGAAAGTGGACAAACCTCACTATTTTTTTTGTAAGTAGTATCGAAGCAAACAACATCACCAAAATCTAAATAATCATTCCTTATCTTTACATCTGACCAAAATATATTAGTTATCAAATCATCTTCATCCACTTGAATTGCATAAAAGAAATTAGGATCTTCAAATTGCATTTTATGCAAATATTCTAACACGCCACCTGTATCCTTCTCTTTTATATCTCTTATTCTTTTGGATCTTAAATAAATCTTGTAATCTTTTAGAATAAAGCCAAAATTATCTCTCCCACCTACTTGTCTCACCATAAGATTATGAGATGCTTTTGGTGAAATTCCCATATAATTAGCCATTTGAATTTGCATTACTGCAGCACAGGATATCTTTCTATGACTTCTATGCAAATGTGTTTTATTATGACTTGGAATATTGTGATTGTGATTGTGATCCTCAACAAATTGAATCACTTGAAACTTTCCATTTTTCATACTATTAACTTTCATTATTGTCTCATAACCAAATCTTGTTTTTGTATGTGGCTTTTACATATACATCTCTTTTGTCAAGCATCCTTTTACCTTCAGTAGTATAATAGAAAAGCCTGCAAATCAATTTACCAGATTTATCTTTGTGACTTTTACTCCTCCTTATTCCAAAGCCAACATGCTTGACATACATTAAATAATATTGATAAGCTTATTTTTCGGTCTCAAACTCCATTCCAATTTTTGGTATTAATTCTCTTGGAATAACTGAGAAAACTTTGTTTATGTTCTCCTCAGAATTTGGATGCATCATATTAGTTGACTTGATATTATTGCTCTCATTGCCAATGCTAATTTCATCATTCTTATGTTGCTCCTTCTTAACTTCATATTCTAATCGACAGTATGGAATAGATCTATCTTCCATCATTTTGTTTAATAATAAATTTGACACCTGCCAAATTCACAATGGACGCATCATTATGATTTTGTTTTTTGATAAAATTATTAACAAAAACTCACCAAAAAGGGGAAATCCAAAAATTGATAAATCTAACTTGTTATTGAATGCTCTTCCTGATTTCTTTCAACCTACAATGAGTTCTTATATGATTATACCTTTTTCTTTAAGCATATTAACATGTTTTGATTTATAATGTTCATTTTGTCTCTACTTATTCGATTAATTGAACTTTATAAAAGAGTTTTTACTGTAACATTTAAATTCTAAAACTTAGAAAATCGTTTGTATGGCTTGGAGGGAGGTCATTCATATCTTTCGAGATCTACCTGGGTCAAAAAGCCAAAATAAATGATTTTATTAGCCCTTATAAAAGAAAAGAAAAAATGATTTTACTTAATAACATGCTTCTCAATTTGGTTTAGCACCAATAAAAACAGGTTTCTCAAGAAATAAGATTTTAAATTAGTTATAATTCTAGCATGCTAATTGAAGTAAATCACACGTTAATATATTGAACAATAGTATGACTAAGATACACAAGAAGGGGGGTTGAATTGTGATAAACTTTTCGTTAAACCCTTCAAAGAACAATTACTTGTACTTTAA